>JAPYZN010004122.1:0-11402 GCA_030522865.1 Psyttalia lounsburyi | reverse complement strand
CTTGGCCAATTGTTACCCTAGGATTGATGCGCCAATGATTGGTAATGTTACCATTGGCTGCCGATTGGCCCGATATTGAAGTTCCAATGCTCGGTGATCTTTCCCTAGGCCAATTGTTGGGCCAGTTTTTGAACCGCCAATGATTGGCGTATGGACAACTGGCCAGGTGTTGGCCCTCTTACTCTTGGCCAATGATTGCCCTATCATTGCAGCACCAATCTTTGGCGATTTTACAGTTGGCCAAATGTTGGCCTAGAGATGGCACATCGACGATTCGCTTGTCAATATTGACCCGTTCTATGGTTAAAGGTTGGCGTTCAATATATAGATTTCCATGACTTGGGCCATTTTCTGGCCATCGTTGGGGTCACAATAGTGTGTATGCCAGATCTCAACCAAGCATTGGTCCAATGCTTGAGGATTGGCAAACCCTACATGGGGGTTTAAAACCCGGGCCAGAGGCGAGGGTTGTAATCACGCAAGTTGGAAACTGCTTTTTTTCATGTGTATTGAACAATATTTTTCCGTATCCTCGTCCGGGAATTGGTACGGGCCCTTACCCGAACTCGAAAAAGTGAAAATCACTACGGAAAAATATCGTTCCTGGGCTATCGTTATGGGGTTTTTTGACTCGCGTGGTTGGCCACCTCGCCTACGGCTCGGCTCACCAAACTCCACGCGACTAAAAAACCCCATAACGACAGGCCGGAAATATACTATTATGACAATAGTGAAAAAAGGGCACTTTTTTTCACTTGTGTCATAAAATGTAATTTCAATATGATTTCTTGAAAAATGAGATGTAAAAAATGAGATGTAAAATCGAGACAGATATTGATAATGATCTGCAACACACACACGTTCCAAAAATTCGCATTTAAAAAAACGAAGACAATAATTAAATTTAACTCAATTAAAACGAAAAGAAAATTAAATAAATTCCGTCCATTGAAATCAGGAAATCGTTTGAGGTAATCGTTTCAAATATAATTCCGAATACGTGAGGAACCTCTTCAGTTGATAAAATTGTCTCCAGTATAAATGTTGTTCGATCCAGGTA
The DNA here is from genome assembly GCA_030522865.1 of Psyttalia lounsburyi. Classification (NCBI taxonomy): domain Eukaryota; kingdom Metazoa; phylum Arthropoda; class Insecta; order Hymenoptera; family Braconidae; genus Psyttalia; species Psyttalia lounsburyi. The sequence continues at coordinate 10,342 of JAPYZN010004122.1, read as the reverse complement.
GCCCTGAGGAGACAACAGGCCCAGGAAGAGAGTGAAGCTCGGGAACTGGGTCTCCAGCTGCAGTACAATAATGGGGCATGTCCAAGTGGTCCTGTCATGCCGACGTCTTCGTCAACGGCGCCGATACGCGACAGTCCGCCGCCGCATCCCCATGTGTCCAGTCCTGCGGGCCTAGCTATCGCCGCTGCAGCAGCGCAGATCCAGACGCAGCTGCACCAGCAGAATGACTGCGGCTTGCTGAGGATGAGAGTTCCACAGGATGGGTATCCGTCACCGGATAAAAATGATGGGTCCGTCACGGGTGAGTACATTCTCTTTGTTTTCCGAGACAAATTACCCCAGGACTGTATTGGGAGAAATTGTTCAGTAAAAATAACCGCTTCGTTTGACAATCCTACTGCATTTTGGCCGTTCGGTAAAAACTTATCTAACCGCATAGAAAAATTCCAAATCTTCAGAAAAATTATGCACACGGCTAAATAATCTTTAGTCAACAGTAATAGTATATTTCGTAACAACTGAAAAGAAAAGGTTTTGGTCTCGTGGGATTATATATTATATATTATAATCTCCCACTTGTCAAAAACCATTTTTTTTCATTTGTTACGAAATATACTATTTCATCACGCTGTGTCGGAAAAGTAGCTTTTCAGTCACTCGACGCGAAGCGGGAAAGTTACTTTTCCGACACAGCGTGATGAAAAATGATGTTCGTAACTCGTGAAAAAAATGATTTTCGACTCGTGGGATTATATCACTCGCCAAAAACAATTTTTTTTCACTTGTTACGAAATATCCTATTTCATCTCAATGTGTCGAAAAAGTACTTTTCAGACACAGCGTGATGAAATAGTATATTTCGTAACGAGTGAAAAAAAGGTTTTTTTGACGAGTGGGAGGTTTATATAACGAGCCGAAGGCGAGGGATATAATCCCATGAGTCAAAAACCACTTTTTCACGAGTTACGAACATAATTTTTTATCTCAATGTGTCGAAAAAGTTACTTTTCCGACACAGCGTGATGAAAAATATAGTATGAAACTTGTGCGTTATGGCGTTTTTTGGCTCGTGGGATTATGTGAATTATTATTTATAATACAAATACCGTACTTGATTTGAAAATGATTATTAGCTATTGAACTATTGAAAAATAGGTAATATTTATTTCCCATGTGGAGACGATATTTGGGGATTCTTCTGACGAATAGAAATGAGAGACTCAATCATTAATTTTCCATTTTATTTTTCATTTCGATCGTTTACCACCGCGGTATTTATTTATTTGGAGATTATATCTTGCCCGACTCCTCCAGGTGTTGATTAAACTATTATAAACTCGATTGAGAGCCCTTGGGGGTCGACACGCGCTCGCCCAAGGCCACTAGTTACCCAAGAAAAATACTAAGTAGTGCTATAGAACTCGAGGGCGAGCGCGTGTGCTCTAACAGACCTTTTACCCACATTTAAGTGCGTTGAAAGGAAAAAAAAATGATTGTGAAATAAATGCGTATTTCAATGTGTACTAACGATCAACGGTTTTCATTTGAGAAAGTTTTGTTCGAGTCGTGGCACAATGGCCCGCAGTGACTTACATGACTCCTTGTGACGGGTAGTTTTGTGCTGAGCTCTTTTTTACAATTGTCGAGGATTTATGATACTTGGACGTGTGGCCGAAAATCGCCTCTCGATTCGCGTGCCGGTTAATTGTTCATTTTTCAATATTTTTTGCTCTTTTCGCGGAGGACAATTTTTATTCTCGAATGTTTCTATTGATGGGGTTGATCAGTTAAGTTGGACAAATTAATTAAAAATTTGTAGTGTTATCCATCCAATTGAGCGTGGTTAATATTTATTTGATTAAGTGTGGTGAATTAAAATTATATAGTTTATGTCGATTATTTATTGTATTATCTCCATTATTAATTAGGGATTGTTCTCCCTCGATTTCTATATTTTTTTTAGATTTTTATCATTAATAAGAGGTCAAATTTAAAACAGAAACACACCACTGATTTTTTATTTACTCGTAAGTTACTTATGGAAAAAAATATTTTTTTACATACCTAAAACATTTTTTTGCCTGCTTTTTGCATTTGTTGGATGAGAAAAACTAACACCGAAACTACGAATGAAAACTAGAAAAAAAGTATATAAATGAGATATTAATGCTTGGGCCAGGTTAATTTTTATGACAAAAATTCATTAATATTCTTCGATTATGGCTATTTTTTTTCAAAAACAGGACATCCTAGTCTTCCTTAGGAGACAAATAACAAAATTTGGATTTACTCTTGCCCATTTTTCAATATCCATCGATATTTTGGATTTTTCTCCATAGATTTTCATTCAAATAGCCATTTCTTAGTATTTTTAATTGATCCAATAATGTTTGAATTGATATAGTAATTTTCCAGCCTGTGGCAATGGGTTTTTTACTTGTGTGGTGTTGGCGTCCAATTCGTAGACGAGGCTAATTTCTTATTTGAAACAAAATTTATTGGAAAGCTGAGGAAAACTCATAGAATGTTTAATGGAGTTTTAAGCAATTTTTCATTTACAAATTACTTGTAAGTGAATAAAACCTAAAAATCACTTGTCTTAGGCCTGGACTCTTATGGTGTTTACAAATAAAAAAAAAACTGCGAAAATCCAGAAAAATATATAGAAACCAAGAAAGAACAGCCTCGAATCAATATTCGGCATGACACAAATGGATAAATATAAAGAATGAAAAAAAAATCATCGAATTATCGCAGTAAGATCATCCGAATAAGCTTCACATTATCCTCAAGATTAGCTACCGATATTAATTTCCCTTTATTTACAATTAAATTCTCCGCGTCCCTCCCCTCAACTTGAAATCTTCCACGACACTGTTGTATAGCCCCATTCAAAAGCAGTTATAGAAACTTAACTCAAGAAGTTCCACCAGCAGTAATTGAATTTCTCGGGCCAGTGCCTCCGACCCAGGAAAATCTTGGAGAGGAAATGGTACTTGGATGGTTAGTACTTAGCTGAATATCAAGCCTCCCTCCACTCCCTCCCAAATACAGATATATTCGTTTATATTCGCGAATGAAATTGTGAGGGTGATATGGCCACAAGCAAATGTACAAGTGCCGGCTGGAGTGTGAGCAGGGGTTGGACGTATCCAACTCGAGGAAACTTGGATGATCGCGATCCCCATTATATGTGGACACTCGAGGGCCAAGAAATTTTACTCGCATTCACATGCCTGGGGAAAATTGTCATCCATAGAGACTTGTACGTCGTGTGTTGTAGACACGCGGAGAGGAAAACCACTTCAGGGGGAACTCGAGGTCGTCCAACCTCTGGACTTTGCTCTTTTAACTCGAAACCCCTCCTTCTGGGATAGTCCATTTCTTGTGCAATGCTCGAGCGTAACTATCTTCTGGCATGATTTTTTTTTAATGGTCACGAACGAAAAAATTTTGGAGGGCATTCAATTGAAAATTTTTTTTAAATACCCAGTCTCAGTCTAGTTGCTGCCTAGGACATGCTAAGGTGGGTTTACAATAGTTGACAGTTGTTAATAGTTCATTTAATTTTAAGCAGTAATTTTTTGAAATAATAGCAGTTCGAATGGGTGTATAGGAGTCAACGAGTTAAAAAATATTGTTTTTACTTTGTATGATTGAAATCATTGATTCATGAAATTTTCTTAATTATTTCCACTCTATTTTTCTTGTGTTCTCATTAAAAAACCATCCCAAAAATTGTGAAATTCGAAGATGAAAAAATTTCGCGGGAAAAAAAATAAATGCGTTAAATTGCATAAAAAATTTTGATTCCATAATTTTTTTTCTGGTTAATATCCCCCGTTACAAAACAACTTGATCTTAATTTTGTTCGAATTTTAGTCGAAATCTCCAACTAACACAAACATTTCTCTGTTGATAGTTACCACATTAAAACAATATATTTTAATTATTCTTCAATTGTCATTTTCTCAATTTTCGATTACGTTTCTTGCGATGTTCAATGGAAACAACGAAAAATGGCAATGAGATATTTTTTCATATTTTTTTCTAAACCTGCTCAACTCTTTTGATTCAAATGAATGTTGTGAAGTAAAAAAATGCAAGAGTAGAGTTGGTCTCGTGTATTTTCTCCGAGCGAGATAGATCAAACTTACGGAGACACGAGTAAAGAGACAAAAAGTTTCGTACGCGAAGCCAAGAAACTTTGTCCCAGGCGGCATTTCACCTTCCGCTTCTGGTGTCGACACCAGGAAATTATTTTCACTGTACCGCCACTTTACAATAGACTCTTTTTTTTTCTTTTCACCGCTCGAACTGAATTGTCGATTCTTTCTACTTGTATTTAAACGATTTCTGTTCATCTTCTGGACTTGAGTGAATTTGATGTAGAATTCAAGTAGATTGGGATAATTCAAGAGCCTTCTATAGATTGTCACACGTTCGATTGTCTCATTTTCATCATAAAAAGGATTGAACGAAAATAGGAGACGTTATAAAATTTACTCGGTCAGCTAGTAGTAATTTTTCGATTAATTTATCATTTTCTTTTGTGAAAAAATATGAATCTGTATAATCCTCCTTTAGAGCACTAGCTGCATTTGCATCTATAATTTTGCTTCTTATAGAGTTACTCTCAGTATTTATTAACATTTAATAGTCAGAAATTGATATAATTGAGAGTGAAATTTTTTAATAAAATAAGCAGTAGTCCATATATCTACTCCATTAAATTTTTCGACGAATTGCACTGAATTAATTCACCACTTAGTACCTAAATCAAGGATAATCAACAATAAAATTCAGTCTGACTCAATTTGGTGAATATCTTGATGAGAATCGAAACCGGGACCTGTCGTTTACCAGTCGGATGCTCTTCCCATCTCACAACAGTTACAACAGTTTTTGAAATTGAGCAGAGAGAATGCATTCCACATTTTTCTTGGTAGCATAGTGGGATTTATGGATGGAAAGGATTTGGGATGGAAATTCCTTCTCAATACGTCTAGTCCACAAATACCTAAAGAAAAAATTCACCAGCCTTGGCCCCAGTTTTCGGAGAAAAAAATTGAACGTGCTATCTTGCCTGCTTACCAACATTTGAATTTATTCATGAGACAAGTAATACTCAAATGAGATTTTAATTTTATATAGGATAAAATTCATTTTTTAAATATATCAATATTAATTATATTAGAATCCCTAGGTCCCTCTCAGCGTCAAAAGATAGCCTTTTTGTAAATTGTTTCCCAGAATTTTCATTAAATGTATACAAGATCTTCTTATGACGCTTGTGGTGGTATTTGTGAAGATAATTATATCATTTTTTGAAGAGTCTAGGACTGCCTTAAAAGCTCCTGTAAATTTTGGATTGGAGTCATGCATTGATTTTTTGCTAAAGGACGCACTTCTAAAGACCAAAAACTGAGTGCACCCGGGCCACACGCTGGAAGTGAAACTTCTCTCGATTCACATAGAGAAAAGGACTTGCGAACCACGAGATCTGGAAACCTAATTTACCCTTTTAAAATCGTAATTGACGAAAAAAATAACGTAAATTACGAGATTGTTTATATAATTTACGTATTGAAAGTCATCAAATACGATGTATGGTACCGTAAATTACATGAATTGTCATTTTTTAAATAAAAAAAAAAATAGTTACCCGACTAGGTTTTTTTGACATTATCTCGAAATCTAAGAGAGATGGAATATTTTGATTGAGGACCTTTTTCATAAATCTCATGGCACTCTACCAAAAATGAACTTACAACCATTACAATATCACAAAATTTTGAGTTCTTAATAAAATTCAAGCGTTTCAATTACGTCAATTGGTTATTCAAAAGGATCTCTAAATCTACGAATGATGGCGCACTTTTGGCAATTATTTTGGTAATAGTACGTTATACCGACTCCAAAGTTTGTCTTTGAAAAACGGAATGAAAGTTGTTATTTGTAGTTGGGATGTGATGGAAAATAACATTTCTGGTGGCGGAACGCTGGTTGCTTTAAATGAATTGATTAAATCAAGTCATAATGAATTGAAATTCAGTATGCTTGGGTAGATGTACGGAACCTTCCCCAGTCCTTCCCTACTGAAGGTATATAAATTTTTAAAATTAAAAAATTTAAATAAATGCAATTCAACGTGTGGAAAGGTATAACAAACCTCTCCAGCACTTAGCGTTACCCAGGGTTCGCGACGGGGACGCGGCTGGAATGAACCCCAAAACGTGCGCTATGGTGCTCAAAGGTGTTCATCTTCCACCCACCTAACTGTTCACCTAATTGAGTCCGCCTTGATTCTATTGGGGATTATACTTGGTTTAGGCACTAAGTGGTGAATTAATTCAGTTTCCCATCAAAATTGGCTGGAGTATATATACGTCCCAATTACCATTATTTTTCTGTACATTTCCTTACGTTATGAACAAAAAAGCACTCTCTCTCTTAGATTGAGAAATAGCTTGGAACAATTAACTGGTGTCATTGAAAATTTTCAATTTTGTTTTTTAGAGCTCAAAATTTTGAGATATCGAAATTTTTGTGAATATCTTTTTTGTAGAGTACCCTGACATCTACAAAAAAATTCGTGGGTAAAACTATCTTATCTTTCTTAGATTCCGAGATAATGTCAAAAAACGTTGCCACGTGACTATTTTTTTTTCATTAAAAAACATGAAAAAACGTGTAATTTACAGCAACACGCTTTTTTGAGCTCTTAAGGGACCATTTAATTGAAAAAACCATCAATTTTTCAAAAATTCTAGAATGACCTAATCTCTTTGGAAAAAAAACCTGAAAATTCCAACATATTTTACTCGAATCGTTTAAACTCTTCGTCACGTATTCACACACTCGGAAACATTATTTGCAAAAGAGAGTCAGAGAAGGAGTCACGACCCCGTAAGATGTGCGAGGGTGCGGAATGGGAGGAATATCCAAGGGATAGATGCGAACCCGACGAGAGACCGCCCTGGGTATGTTTACCTAGATGTACTCGGGCGTGCAAACGGAGGACATGTTTCTTACCAAGTGTTTGTACTAAACTTTTACCATCGACTCTTTTCAATTTTCTCTTCTCTCGGCTGTCCGGTATATGATAACGATGAGGATGAGGATGATCTCGGGGAAACCCAAGCAATTCAAATGAAAAATAAAACTCCCAATGCCATAGAGTCCTCGAAGAAAAGGTTTCTCATTCATAATTACTTTCTTCTCATTCCGCGGTATAAATAAAATTTTTAAACACAACTCTTATTTAGTCGTTTTTTTTATTTATCTCTGTAGATATTTAATGAAGGGAATTTATTTAATGGCATTCATTCTATTGCGAATAAATAAATTTAATTGATTAACCCGTGAATTGAATAGAAAATTCTATTGGATTTGCAGTGATTGTTTATTGAATATTCTATGCCTTTAGTTTTATAACTTTTTATATCGAGACGTTTGCTATAGCAATTCTTCAATATAAATCCTCAAATTTTTTACACTCCATTTTTTTCTGTGTCTATGTAAAAAAGTTCAACATAAAAACACGGAAAATTTGACCCGAGTATTTTGATACAACATATCTCAGTCATATACAGAAAAATTAATGTTTATTTGAAAAAAAATTTTTGGTCAATAAAAGCGCGTAGACAAACTTTGAAATTTCTCAATAGAATCAGGCAAAATTTTGAAAGTTCTGTGGAAATCCTATAAATTTCCCTAACGAACGTGCTAAGTTTGAAATATTCAGATGGAAGAATTTTAAACTTTTACAACAATAAAAAATTGCTAGTGATAATTCAACTTTTTTTCATCACGCTGTGTCAGAAAAGTAACTTTTCAGTCACTCTCCGCTTCGCGTCGAGTGACTGAAAAGTACTTTTTCGACACATTGAGATGAAAAATTATGTTCGTAACTTGTGAAAAAAGTGGTTTTCGACTCGTGGGATTATATCCCTCGCCTTCGGCTCGTGATATAAACCTCCCACTGACACTTTGAGCAATTTCAAATTAATTTTTTTAAATCTCAACTCGAGACATCCGGAAGTCTCAATATGAAATTTTGTTAAGTTTGAAATTATTCCCCCGGAAAAAAATTTGAGTTTTATATATTACAATCATCAAGAACCGACTGTAGTGGCCGTGCGGTTACAGTGCTAGACTGGCATGCCGATGCCCCGGTTCGCTTCCCGTCACCGGCAGTCAAAATTTGTAAAAATTTGTAGCACTCTGATCTCACGATTCACTGCCGAGCGGTACTCTCGTAACAGGGACGACTGTATCTGGCCAAGGTTTTCTCCTCAGGGTGAGGTTTTTCCTTGGTCCTTGGCGAATGCGGTGCAGCGGGGTCGGGGGCGGGAAGGGTAAATACGTAAAAACCCGAAAGGGTATACGTGAGGACAGGAAATATAACAGTCATCAAATTCAATTTATCTACACTTTTATATAAACCATAATATAATTTTATATAATCCAGAAGAATCAATTAAAGATCGTCAGATGAATACTAAATATTTCCCAAGAAATATCGACTGATATAATTTCTTTTTTTCTCCTCAATTTTTCAAACCTTTAAACAAATTCAATGAGCTCAACCCGTGCAGGAGAAGTATCGAGGGAGTGGAAAATATAACGGTGAAACAAAAGGCAAACCTTCACCGCGAAACAATTAAAAACGTTTTGCTCCATCGCTTCCACACCCCCTCCCCCACCCTAACCCTCTCTCTCACTCGACCCCTCGTCTTTTTCTTCTTCATTTCGAGCCAAAACGGCTTAACCCGATTAACCCCTCCCAACCCCTGCACATACCCAAAGGTACACATGGAGGAAAGTGGAATAAAAAAATGGTAAAATAGTGGAGACCGAGTGCGATAGGGTTGGAGAAGAACAAAAGGCGAATCGGCGACGATTTAATGACTGATCGGGCGCTGTTGCATGCTCTGTTGCTGTCGTGAACCCAGCCACAACCCCATCACGGCTGATCGCGTTTTGCCTTCTCTCCCTTACCGTCATTTTCTATCGGTGAATGAATGGAAAAAAAAGTTTAGTTTTTTTTTATCGTAACGGGTTTTAGCATTTTTCAGGCGTATCGATACGTGGATAATGAGGTTCTTTTGTTAGACACTGAAAGGAACGTCTCATGACGTCAATTAACGAGTTTAGGGACAAAAAGTTGAACAAGTTGTAGTCCCAAAAAAATTATTTATTTGAATTAAATAGAGTTTAGTTGAAGGAATGACTAAATTTGTTTAAATTGCGCAACACAAAGGCTTTTCTCAAATTTTAAGAAAAATATTTGAAGTTATTTTGTTATCACCTAAGAAAATTAATTAAATAATTATCAATCAATTTTCATTTGATCAAGTTGAAACTTTTAACTGTCCGAATTTAAAAAGTGAAACATTTTGTGAATTCGTCAGTGAAAACTTTAAAAAATCTAAAGATGAGACTCTCCAGGATAAATTTAAAAATCTGGAAGATAGATTACACAATTAAAGTTACAAAAAATACGAAATAATTTTTGGATACGAATTGCATTTTGCAATGGTTAGACGTCAGTCAACTGGCAAGGGAAGGGTCTTTTAGTCCCTCAAGTTTTGTATCCGATATCTCCAACTCAAACGTTTTTTAAAAATGTTTTTCAGTAGAGACGCCCCGAATTACTCAGACCAATTTTAAATTGAGAGTAAATTACCACTCCAAACGAATCCGACTAATTATCCTCCCAAATTTATATATAATAAGTAACTCATCTCCGGACGGTCTTCACCGGATGCTATTGAGATTGTTTTATGTTCTCCCTCCAACAATGGACTTTGATAATTCATGAGACCTCGCCTGTTACAAGGGAGAGACAGAGACATGTATACGTGTATGAGCCCGCTCTACCCGTGGGGTATGGGCGGGGTGAGATCTGCGGGTGAAAACTGTGACGCCTAACCACCTAATTTATCACTTCAAGTGTACGGCACCCCTTTCCTCCGTGCCCGAATAGAACAAAGAGAAAAATGATCACAATGTGCCAATCTCAATTCCTTAAAAAAAAAAACACAAAAAAAGATAACCACTTTATTATTTTTTAAAATTATGAATATGATACACGGAGAGAAAAATCTGTGAATTTTTATAGTGTGATTCCGATAAAAATTACTGTGTTGCCTTACAATCTCGGCGCAAACTGCAGGCCTAAGAAAAATTACTATGCCGCCTAGTAAAATTTCTTTATCGGCTTAGGAAAAAGTCTACTTTAACCTCAATTTCATTTCGCCGCCGGTTCACAACTTGAATCAGCCGGTTCTCCCTAGACTTCGTTAAAAATGAAAACAAATGTTATTCGAGAAGGAGG
>JAPYZN010004118.1:0-12361 GCA_030522865.1 Psyttalia lounsburyi | reverse complement strand
TTATGTGCGAATAAAGCACATTCCAGTATTCTGGCATTTTGCACCTCGATTCTAGTGCTTGGCACAGTAATTTTTCTCGGACTTTTCTCTCCGTGTACGATAACGAAATCAAACAGTAATTTTAACTAAAAAAATTCTCTCCGTGTAGAGTGTCCTTCGACATTTATCTTAGCTCCCAAAATTACCGAAAAAACGTAATAAAAAAAATAGAGACTATTTAAAAAATAAGTCCAAGCGAGGAATAATTAATAGCTACGTAATAATATCTTCACACGTAGAGAAATATTCACTAAAAATTCCCAGCAAAAAACCTAAAAATTACGTTTCGATACGTAATCTGGAAGCGAAGTAAAATTGTATAAAGTGCCAATCGTCACGTAAATTCAACGAATCGTTTCTTAAAAAATACTCATCCGTCCGAAACTTCATGGGTAGCCAGGAGTCACAGTGAGGGGGACCTTTAATACATTTTCTTTAATTTTTCTGGGACGCTCCGTGAAAAATCTCAAACATCCAAGGATTTTTATGGTCTAGGGTATAATGATTCTTGAAAATTCTGTTCGATTCTACAGCTTCCAGAAAAATTACGTGACTTTTTCGTATTTTCTCGGTGACGGACAGGAGAATTTGCCGAACGTTACCGATTTATTCTCTTCCAATTCCTGTAGAAATTTGCCGGAAACGATTCACGCCAGCAGATTACGTCAGTTGTTCCGTAATTTTTATTAAATATTTCTCTCCGTGCGTTATCAATATTCTCATTATCACTCTCCCACCGTAAAATTAATATCTGCCAAACCATCGAATTGACAGTTTTTGCGTAGCTCGCAAAAATTTTGAAAGCGCCCACAATAAAAAAAAAGAATAATGATTAAAAAATTCGAATTATCGCGTAAAAAATTGTTTTCAAAATACACCAACCGGATCGTTCAATGAAATTAAAAAAAAAAAAACAAATAGTTTTATTCCGTTGACGAATAGTTGATAATTCCCCCCAAAATGAAACATTGAAATCCTCTTACCCGTTTCCCCCTAAAATTCATGTACCCCATATCTCCCTGACCAAGTTTCACTCGGTTCGTATAACGATCATGATTCCGCGTTAAGGATACCGCGATAAGCCCGATAACAAGCCCAACGGGTTATATTCATCCCTGACCATTGAATTCTCCTGGGGCATTTCGTCTGACTATAGTTTGGGACACGGCAAACACGAGTCCGCACAGAATGAAAGAAAAAAAAAAAGTCTCGAGGCATCGATCGAACTTATTTATTAATTTACGAATAAATAAGTATTTCGATGGGTTGCGATGTTGCTCGTGGGCCCGATAAGATAATACGAGTTTATCCACCTTATTTTTAACCTGTTTCATTTATTTTTCACTCTCCTTTACACACCATTCGCGAACATGAACAAGTTTCCAATAAAATGAGTAAAGAATCTTCCCCCGAAACGGAGGTGAAAAAACGATTTTTTTCAAACAAAAAAAAGAAAGAAAGAAATTAAAATTCATACCCAAATCGCATGAACGGATTTTTCAAAACGATTTATTCATCTTGAGTGTAACAAATCTATTCTCATGACGTGAGAAACCATTAATCAATCCTGAATAAATTACCCATCCTCGAAAATTTTGCAGTCTAGAAAGTGAAATGTTGATGTCCCGGCGTTACATTTAAAGGACTATTTTCAGGGCTCTACAACGCGACGAATAGAACGCCCGCTTGTAAATTATGACTTCCGACCCATTTTAACTATTGTCACCCCCTCTGAGGGCTGAGAGTCAGTTGAGAAAATTCTCGAATACCTCACGAAACGCCGAAAAGTCCATTTTGACCAAAAATCATTCGGAAAAAATCTCCCACCGGTGGAGGTATTTTCTCTCCCTCCGCAGTTGCCGGTCTTCACCCGCTGGCTTTACGACTTTATGATATATGGCACCTTGCAATAAATCATTTTGGTACCAGAAGAATGTTATGAAGTAGCTTCCAGTATAAATGGATTTCACGAGCTGATTGACATCTGTTATTGCGTAACGCGAACAAATAGAAAAAAAAAAACATTTTTCCCTCCTCCTGACGACCTTGGCCTTGACCAGATGGATTTTAATGCAGTTGTGAATTATGAGTTTGCGTGGGAGGTCAAGAAATTTACCTGGCCACGTGGCGAAACCCCATCCGGGGTATATTAGTGCCGATGCTAATGAGAGATTTTTCGGGTGAGGAAATGAGGAGAAATCTGTATTCATGATGACAAGTCTATGGCATGAATTTATTTTATTGGATGGTTGAAGGCGAATTTATTGAAGGGGACGGAATCCTGGATTTTTTTTTTTTCGTAAAGGGAGAATTATTACCAATTTTAAATTAAACGGTTCTGATAATTGCGTGGGTCTCTCCTAAATTATACATTTTACAGTGAAATGTTTGTCTTTTTTTTCTAGTGAAAAAAAAAATCTAAAATCATTTTTTTTTTCAATTTTTTGCTGAATTCCCGGATTATTGAAATGATTCTGCATTTAGGTATGGAGAATGGACGATTAATTGTAAAAATTGTGATTTTTACAAAATATCTTTAAAAAAATATTTATTGGCTGACTACGGAATTCGGTAAATTGAAATCCATTTTAATGTACTCAAAGTGAGAATATTCAAAGAACAGATGTACTAAAATTTTGATAGGATGCAAAATTGTAAAAACGTAGTTTCAAATAGAATTCATTATAGACTGCATGTGGTTTCCGTCGTTACATATGTAAACCACAAATAACAGTAAATATATACATCCCAATATCCACCGACAAGTGTTATATTCGTACACCATCAATCAAATTAAAAATTCAAGTGAGCCAGAATTAAAGTCGGATAACCATACTAATTATTATCCTCGGACCTACTAAAATCAAACTATCAATTTTAAAAAAAGAAGCAATTCGTAACCCCTCAGAAGACAAACAACAATCCAACGTTTCCGATCAATTCAGTTAATAATAATAATAAAGTCCACAATTTAAAGAAGAGTTATATAACTCTCAAAGAGACTACAGCTGTCAAGTAATCCAGTGTAAAAATCTTAAAACAATTGCAATTACGTAAATATCTCCAAACTCATGAGTATCAGAGCCGAATGTCCCCAGACCTTTCTCGTAGCGGATGAAATCCTCGAGAAAACCCAGGTTAAAAATGTATATATTCAAAAATATATATCATTATATGCGGATATACGTTGTAGACATTTCGTCAAAAAATCCATTATCCGAGATACATTCCGAATAGAAGTCGTCCCTATATAAAATATAATTTCGTCAAAAAAAAAATCCTATCTCAGTTTCATTTTTTCAATGTTCTTGCTCCATGCGGGCCACGTCATTTAAAAAAAACCACAAAATGAATTATTAAAAAATCCCACCAAAAAAAATGAATCCAAAATTCCAAATCCCAACCAAAAGTCCCCCTCACCCCAAATTCCCCCACACCAAACCCCATCACTCCCGCCTCCCGTTGCGTAGGTGGTAACGCCAAAGGGGGTGTCCCTATAACCCATAATAATAATTAATAAAGTCGTCGGTGAATGGTTCACCCAGGCTCCGCCCCTCTACTCCCTCTGATTTATGAATCGCAACGCCCCTCCTGTCATAACCCAAGTGCCCCAGGTTTGCCGAATGCTCTCGTTCTCGCTCTCTCCTCTCTCCCGCTCCCTAACTCCGTCCCTCTCCACCCGAGTCCACCGACGCGTGTAGGAGTCGCGTCTCGCTCTCGTGGTGGGGGTAAAACGGGCACTTGGTGGGGACAACGCGAGCTGGGGTACCTACGCCCGCGATCGCTCCTCGTCAGTCGCTTCTCGTCCCTCCCGGATAAAGTACCAGTGGCGACATTAAAAAAAAATTTTTTCTCCCAATTTTTCCCCCCCTCCCCCCCCAACAAGTTGTTACAAACCCCCCTGCTACCCCCCCCCCCCCCCCTTTCCCCCCCCCCCCCGCCCGGTGATCATGTTTTCTCGCGGGTCAACTGAGGCCAATTAGTGAGGATCAAGTGGTGTCGTTGATTGACCGACGACCCGCCGTCGGCTAAAAAATAACTGTGATTTCTCCGTCTCGTGTTAATTGTTTCGTTAGATTAATAAAAAAAATGCAACTCATGAGATGGAGTATAACGAGACGAATCGAGAGGAGAAGTGGTCAGAGTCAGGGCAGACGTGACATTAATTGTTTAGGTGATAATTACACACATTCGCCGGGTTTACGTTACTCGGGTAGGCATTTAGATGAATTCTGTTTCATCCGTGAATATAATGGGATGAAAAAAAAACTTTAGGTGCTTCAATTATTTTTTTTAACTATATATAAACTTTAAAGTTTGTTCTCTCAAAAAAAAGTGAGATAAATAAAATTTTCGCTGCTGTTAATTTTCATTAGTTGGCGACGGGCATTTAGAATATGTTACAGTGGAAAACCAATGGAATATTGAAAGGATGTGATAGTTTTTTTTGAGAATTACTTTCCCTTTAAGACTGATCTACTGGATGATCAATCGTTACGTGTGCTCGCACATTAAAACCTTTTAATTTTTTTTCTTATGTAAAACCGCAACACAACGTGTTCTTATATTCCAGTGGTTTAAGTTTTTTTTATATTCTGTAAAAAAAAACCTATGTATCGCAATGCGCAGTAATTAATTAAATAAAAGCAAATCATTAACAAGTGATTGAATAATTTTCTGATTATATGTTACAGAGGACGAGAATGAAACGGGTTCGGAAAGCGAAGATGTGTCCCGTGTACCAGTTGAAGATCCAGTAGACCTGACGTCAAATCGTTCCCATCAGGAAGACGATGACGAACGCGAGGAGCTACCAATGGAGGAAGACGAGGAAGAATTACCAGGTGACGAGGTATTTGAGCAAGAGGAGGACGAAGAGGGAACTCGGAAACAGATGAGAAATCGTCAAGACGCCGAGAACAACAACAGTTTCATCGAGGGTGGTACATCGGCTGGTGGATTTGCCCCAGCAGCCGGATGTACAAGTCACGTTACCCTGGAGGCCCTTCAAAACACCAAAGTTGCTGTTGCCCAATTCGCAGCAACAGCACTGTCAAGTGGCGCTGATCCCGAGGCAGCCCTCCAGGACCTAGCACTCCTCCAAAGTACACTGTACACATTACAACATCAGCAGGTATTTCAATTGCAGTTAATAAGCCAACTGCAGCAGCAATTATCAATAACCCACGGCCCAGGCGGCAGTGGACAGCAGTTGTTGGCCGATGGTGATAGTAAAGAGACACCAACGGAGGCTCCATCGCCGACGATTCATCCAAAGCCACTATCAAGTTTAACTTCCCCACCCACATCTCGCCCTCCAAGCCATCATCCTCATCATATGACGACGTCAACAGTATCAGTTACAACGTCTACATCACCAGTGACAGTGACCTCGGGTTTTCCCCAGGAACGGCCTGGCTCAAGTAGCGTATCACCTATCGGCATAATCCTGCCGTCATCCAATATACCAACAACATCAACATCCACACCAACAACAACAGTAGATACCTCATCAACGACAAATTCAACGAGTACAACAACGACACTTGCCCATCACATACCGCCATCGTTGTGCTCAATAAGTTCATCCCTCGCCTCAACAATAATAACAAATAATGATCCACTACCACTCAACGAACCAAATACCCTCGAGATGCTACAGAAACGTGCACAAGAGGTACTTGACAATGCAAGCCAGGGTCTACTGGCCAACAATCTCGCCGATGAATTGGCATTCAGAAGTGGTAAAGGATCACGCCTATCTCCTTACGATTCAAAATCATCGGGTGGACGGGGTGAGCCATTCTTCAAGCATCGCTGTCGCTACTGCGGCAAAGTATTTGGCAGTGATTCAGCCCTCCAGATTCACATAAGATCACACACAGGTGAGCGACCATTTAAATGCAACGTCTGTGGAAGCCGTTTCACCACCAAGGGCAATCTCAAGGTTCACTTCCAGCGGCACACTGCCAAATTTCCACACGTTAAAATGAATCCCAATCCTGTGCCTGAACACCTCGACAAGTATCACCCACCACTACTCCAACAGTTAGCAGCCTCTGGCCAAAGACCCCTACCATCGCCTCCACCGCCACCATCAGGACCAACAGGTCCACCAACATCAGCCAGTAACCTATCACATCATGCCCCATTTCATCCGTCAGCAGCCCACGGTTTTATTCCACCTCAACCACCCTTACCCCTGAGTCTGGCATTACCAGCAGCGGCTGCTGCTATAGCAGCCGGCATTCCCAACCTCTATCACCGTGTACCAATGATACCGCGCACCGACGGTCAGGATCAGGATATACCGGAGAATCTGAGTAAAACGATAGCGAGTTCAGTTGCATCTGTGACAACTGGTGCACCAACAACAGCATCACCATCACCACCGATGCACTCACCAAGGCCGTCTACCCCATTGACAAACAACACCACACCCACCCAGATTCAATCCTTCCCCCCGGAACGAGAGGACATTATAAAGCGAGAGCATCGAGCGTCACCAGTCACCGAGCCAAGGCCGCCGAGCCAGAGCAACGAACCCTTAACAATAAACCTCAAGAAAGAGCCGGAAGAACCCGAGGAGCCCATCGAAGAAGAGCCCGAAGAATTCGAGCCAACATCCCCCCGATCACGTTACCTCGACCAACCTCACCTGATGACATCCCCCCAGCCAACCCCCAACGACAGAATCATGCACACCCAGCAAACCTACGAAGACTGCAGTATGGACAGTAGTAAGGCCAGTGGTAGATTAGAAGGTGATGACGAGGAGGCTGACGAGGAGATGGAAGAGCAGCCTGAGAACCTCTCTGGTAGAGGATCAAGTAGACTGGGCCCACAGGTGGGTAACTATCATCCTTCAGGAGCATCGCCAGCCAGCAGTACTGCCAGCAGCGGTAGCCTTCAAACCTCCTTCGCGGGTCTCCTCTTTCCCCAAGTGACATCGGGCCCCCCTGCCCAATCACTCCCACTGCATCTGGTCTCAGCTCCTCACCACCAGCCCGGTGTCAATGTCAGCGAAAGCATGATTGTCGATCCAGCGAGGGATCCGGCCATCTACTCCAGCCTACTTCCACGACCCGGCAGCAACGACAACTCCTGGGAAAGCTTGATCGAGATAACCAAAACATCGGAGACATCAAAACTCCAGCAGCTCGTCGACAACATCGAGCACAAACTGACTGATCCAAATCAGTGTGTAATATGTCATCGAGTTCTCTCCTGCAAAAGTGCCCTGCAAATGCATTACAGAACGCACACAGGTGAGCGTCCCTTCAAGTGTAAAATTTGCGGCAGAGCATTCACAACCAAAGGCAATCTGAAGACCCACATGGGTGTTCATCGGGCAAAGCCACCACTCCGTGTTCTCCACCAGTGTCCAGTATGTCACAAGAAATTCACAAATGCCCTGGTACTCCAACAACACATACGCCTGCATACGGGTGAGCCAACGGACCTCAGTCCCGAGCAGATACAGGCAGCGGAGGTCAATGAATTCCCACCAGGCTATCCACCCCATCCCCTGGCGTCCTTTCTACCCAGTGGCTTTCACAGCCTCCATCCACCCCACGGCGCCTTTCCCATGGGTTTTCCACCATCACGACATCCCGCGATGGACCGACATCACCACGACAACGACATGGATATCAAAGATCTCAGACCACAAATACCAAATATCCAGATGAATCAGCAGAGGTATATGGACGAGTCAGAGGATATGGACGATCAGGAGGAAGTGGATGACGACGAGAGGAGAGAACAGGAGGACATGTGCGGTGATGAGTCGCGCGAGAGACACATTGAGACTGGTGATATCGAGGAGGACAATGAGACTGAAAGAAATGAGACTAAAGAATCCTCAATACCAAATTTTTCCACCTCACTGGCAGCACTTGAGAACCAGGTGAGAACAATTACGACAATGGCATCGGTCGATCCAACATCACCACTAGACAGATACAATTCGAGTGAGAAGAGCAATAGTCCACCAAGTTCGGTAGTGGGTACACCATTGGATCTTACACCACGTGCCTCATCAACGCCTGGCTCTGTTGTATCAACGTCAACACCACCACCACCACCACCACCACCGCCACCACCACCACCACCACCACCACCACCAACGACCCTCCAGCATCATCCACATCCCTTCGGTATGTTTGCTGGTCTTCTACAAGCTGTATCATCATCACCATCGTCAGTGAGCAGTATTCAGACAACTGGTGGGCCCATCAACAGCATTGCATCCATTAATAATCCAGGAAATGGGGGTAATGGCGGTGCCCTAGCATCTCTAACAACATCCGCTGTACTAGCTGCATCATCCACCTACAATCCGCTTGGTCTCGCTGTTGGAGGCCCAGCAGGTAGGCGCTGCTAGCACCAAGGCGAGCCGCTATAAAATCCCACCACCATCACACATTTATTCAAGTCTTTTCCCATCCGAACTATCCAGTTTTTTTTGTTTTTTTTTTTACAACTTTTTCATCGCCTGTAGCAATTTTATCGTTATCATCTCCTTTATTTTCTCTGGTTATTATCTCTCGTATTGCAATTTATTGAATTAATTATCGATGTAGTCATAGAGTTTTCAATTCGCAATTTGTATATTTTCCCTTTCTCGATTACTCGATTTTGTGATTATTTTTCGGTAACTTTTTTTCCTTTTTCTACTTTACTACTGTATTATTCGTCGGACTATGATTTTTCGATTGAGAAGGTTTTATTATGAGAAAATCGCGTATAGTGTTTTATGTAAAACAGAAAATAAAATTTTTGGTAATATATCATGGACTTTGCCTTGACGCTTATATCCCATCTACCCTTATTTTTATTATTAGTTTTTATGGTTTACGAGGGGAGGGGGGCAAAATGGAACGGTGAGTTCGTTATTCAGGGTCAAGTAGTGAAGAAAGCTCCCTTCTAATTGACCTTTCATTTGAATTATACAATTGTTATCATAACGAACTCTAATTAAAATCATCTCATGTTTCACATTGACCACAATTTTCCGATGGCAACTCATCTTAACATTCGATTCAATTGAAGTTATATTTTTTTTCCAGTAGATACTAGAAATGGAAAAATGTAAAAACAATTCCGATTTGGGCAATAGTTTAATGTTCTTTTTTTACGAATAGGGATTAAAGCAAATGTTCAAAATGCGTTATTCCCTAATTTTGTATTTATGATAATTGTTTACATCAGCAGAATGTAAAAATATTGATTTTGTACAGTGATACGAATTTCATCGATCCGTCTATAATAAATTAGGCAATAGACATGAAAAAACAGCTGCCGTTTCACTTCTCTCCGTCGTTCCATTTTAGTCCCCACTCCCCTAATTCAATTCAAGTATCAAATGTGAAAATCAGCTTGTTGATTTAGTTGAAGGTACAGATCAATACGTAATGAAGAAATCAAATCAATAGTCCAGTTGAATATAGAAATAAATTGAAGATAGGAGGAAAATAAGTAAAAGAGGATGCCGTTTTGTAATTTAACTGAACTTTGACACGCTCTGTTGCAGTACGTGGCAACACAACGTGTAATATCTGCTACAAAACATTTGCGTGTAACTCCGCACTGGAGATACACTATCGGAGTCACACGAAGGAGCGGCCGTTCAAATGCACCATTTGTGACCGTGGCTTCTCAACAAAGGTAAGTCCAACAACAGTATTATCCAATAAATAAACCAAGTATACTCGTTCAGTCAAATAAATTTGTTCTATAAATGAGGCATAAGAAGAGGAGACGAGGAGAAATAAAAAAAAAAATAAGTATATCTGCACGCGATATCAATGTGCCGCACCTCAATCCTTGAAATTGAAAATAAAATCTGTGGATATTTGAGACATTTGAGAAATTAAAAAAAGACGATAAGATTTTCATTGAAATTCAATAAAATTTCACTTTTCAATACCCCTTATTTTATTAAAATTCTCCAACTTTTTAATAATTCAATTGTCTCACTGAGAGTGAGAAAAAATTGTCCAGAAATTCCCGTACAAAATGTCCCAATAGAAAACATTGGAATAAATTTATTATGACACAAGTGAAAAAAAATGCCCTTTTTTTCACTATTGTCGGGCGAAGCGCGCAAAATGTCCTTTTTTTCACTAGTGTCGTAATAGTATATTTCGTAACAAGTGAAAAAAAATGGTTTTTAGCGAGTGGGAGGTTTATACAATCCCACGAGTCAAAAAATACTTTTTTTCACTTGTTACGAAATATACTATTTCATCACGCTGTGTCTGAAAAGTACTATTTTGACACATTGAGATGAAAAGTTATGTTCGTAACTCGTGAAAAAAGTGTTTTTTGACTCGTGGGATTATATCACTCGCCTTCGGCTCGTGATATAAATCTCCCACTCGCCAAAAACCATTTTTTTTCACTTGTTACGAAATATACTATTTCAGTCCCTCGACGCGAAGCGGAGAGTGACTGAAAAATTACTTTTCTGACACAGCGTGATGAAATAGTATATTTCGTAACAAGAGAAAAAAAATGTTTTTTGGCGAGTGGGAGGTTTATATCACGAGCCGAAGGCGAGTGATATAATCCCACGAGTTAAAAACCACTTTTTTCACGAGTTACGAACGTAACTTTTCATCTCAATGTGTCAAAATAGTACTTTTCAGACACAGCGTGATGAAAAATATTGTTCGATACACATGAAGAAAAATGCAGTTTCCGACTCGAGAATTGCAACCCTCGCCTCTGGCTCTGGTTTTAACCCTCACACTCTTTAAAAACTACTTTTTTTCACTTGTATCGAAAAATACTATTCTTGAATAGATTCAGCCAAAAAATGTAACAAATTCTCAAAGGAAATTCGATAAAGAAAATTATGAAATTGTTGCGTGTATGATGACTTGTCCCTGCAACATGGAAATTTTGTTTGGATGAGAAAAATCGAGACGTGGAATTTTCAGAATGACGATAATATGAGAACGTGTAAATGCGTGGATCAGCGTAGAGCGTCCGTCCCAAATGCAAAAGCAAGAAGACGTAGAAATGAGGAGAGGAACCGGGGGCGGACGGGTAACGGAGGGGGGCGGGTTGCTCTGACGTCTACGTCCAACGTTCACCTGCCCCCGCGGATGCCAGCCGCCCTCGGACTTCTCACCTCCAATCATCTTCTCCTGGTAATCGATATATCGATTTATGAAGTATAGAAACCTGTCCTTTTCCTCATTGCAGACTCATTACCACTGTATGTCAATAAATTAAAGCCTAAAAATTCTGAAGTTGAAGGTCAGGAGTCTATAATTCTGCAGTAATCACGTGAAAAAACAGACTCTCAATAAATAAAAAAAATCAATCAGCGAAATTGTCATTTTGGTTCTAGGGCAATATGAAGCAGCACATGTTGACACACAAGATACGAGACATGCCGCCACATCTGTTTGGTGACCCTAAGACACCTCAAGGGGCTCAACAGCCCCAGACACCCCAGCACAATCAGGACCAGGAAAATTCACAGAGCTCAATCTGCACGGATGAATCGAGTCTACCGCCACCACCACCACCTCCACCGCCTCTACCACCCCCACCGTCCCCAATGCCACCAGTCAACGAGCCACCGATGCCAGTGAAACGATCGCCCACCGAGGGGGATCTGCCAGCGCCAAAGAGGCCGAGTAAGTTCATCCCTTCAACTTCACTCTGACCAATTCAGCAGGTGAAGGTGAAACTAGCGAAATATTCGCCAGCGGAAAATTTAATTTTTGACAGCTTAAAGATCAAACAATCGTCAGAACATTTTTTTTAGTCCTATAATTTCCCAAAAGTACTTTCGAGTCACGGACGAATGGTGACAAACGACTCACGCGTAATGGCTGCCGTATGGTTCATGACATTCTGTGGAGACAACTAGACCGACGTTTTTAGCTACACACGAAGTTACAGAAATAACGACACGCGATTGGTCGAAAAAGTAATGTTCGCGCCGGTTTTTCAAATTCGGACACGCTAAGTGTACTTGACAATTCCGCTGTGGTAGAAAAAAAATGAATTTCGCAAACGAAGTCGCTTTTCATCTACAATTCTTAAATTTGCAAGAAATTATATTTTACGCAGAAATATTTGGAAACAAATAGAGACTTTGCAAACCAACGGCAGTGGCCGTGTGGTTAGAGTGCTAGACTGGTATGCCAATGATCCGGGTTCGCTTCCCGTCACCGGCGGTCAAAATTTGTAAAAATTTGTTGCACTCTGATCTCACGATGTACTGCCGAGCGGGAGTCTCCTAAAAAGGGACGACTGTACCTGGCCAAGGTTTTCCCCTCAGGATGAGGTTTTTCCTTGG
>JAPYZN010004113.1:0-10341 GCA_030522865.1 Psyttalia lounsburyi | reverse complement strand
CTTTCAAAAATTGTCCTAATATGTTGCACCTGAAATTGCACAGAAATATCATACATGACATCACGCCCGGAGCTTTTGCCGGTTTAGAGTTGGAAACGCTCAACTTGAGTGGTAATCAGCTAGAAAGCCTGCACAATAACACTTTCGAAGGTGCCCATGTGGCATTGTCTCTAGATCTCAGCAGAAATCAAGTGCAGGAAATACCGAATGAGTTATTCGATAGTTTAGGAAATGCGAGCGTTTTACATTTTCATAGTAATCCAGTTAAAGTTATCACGGTGGGATCTTACAGAATCCTTCTTCATGAAGATAGTGAATACGTGCAACAGTCAGATTAATTGTATCGAGGGGGCCGCCGTCCCCGCCTCATATGAGTCACGAGTCAATTGCAATAATAATCCAGTGAGTCCTCCAACTAAAATTAATTGCGTTCCGCGATTAAATATATGATTATAATTTCATAATGATAATATCCAGCGGCTTTTCGGCATAAGATATGTAACTATTGAATTGTATTAGTCTTTTCTCCGCAATTAGTTTCATCTAATTGTGCTATGTTTGCTTAAAGAATACTTCATGAATACTGTAGTACAATAATGTACACTTATATTGTTAAATTTTGAATGAATAAACTATCTCATAAAGAAAGATAAAGTTGGTTGATTTATTTCTTGAGATTCTCATCGAGAATAAAATAAATGAAATAATAATAGCTAGTCATGTTCTTTTAGGCACGACTCTCAGAACAGGACACGATTTTATCAATATTTTTTTTAAGTTTTTGTGACACGGCGTTTGTTTAGATCCTTTCGATCTGATAACAATTGCATCGATCCTCCTTTCTGCTTAGCAGAAAAAAAATATAATGATTATTTTCTGGCTCGTTTGCATATCTCACGAATGTAATCATTTGTTATATTTTTAGGGGGTACTCCGCATGATTGACGCTCAGCCTTTCTACTCCGTTTTGTAGGCATTTAAAAAATTTTCGACTTTCTTGAGTAGGATTGTCGCAATTGATAATTTAGTCACCGATTTTGAATAAAGAAAACGATTATTTAATTAGAAAATGCTACACCTCCGATTTTGTTTTTAGATTTTTATTAATAATATGGATTTTATTAGATTTTTATCATAATATATAATAAGAATAATACAAATTTGTAACTCTCACGGTCTCCCTGACGCATACCTCGTATCAGGACTCGATTTGTTCACTTGCTCGAGTACTGGTCGGTTACCGCTCAATAAGTGAGAGTAGTCAACCATAGATCGACTAGTGATCGACCGGCCATCGACCAGAGATTAACCGACGATTGACCAGTCATCGACTGAGTGAACAATTCGATACCCCGATCAAATCGCCATTAGTTCACTACCG
The DNA here is from genome assembly GCA_030522865.1 of Psyttalia lounsburyi. Classification (NCBI taxonomy): domain Eukaryota; kingdom Metazoa; phylum Arthropoda; class Insecta; order Hymenoptera; family Braconidae; genus Psyttalia; species Psyttalia lounsburyi. The sequence goes on along the minus strand of JAPYZN010004113.1, from coordinate 8,960 downwards.
AACAATCTACCAGGGCTTGCTCTTTATTTTATCACTTCATATTGAATAAAATTCCCAAAAAGGTGGGTACGTAGGGTGGGGTGGGATATGATTGAATACGCACCATTTTTTTTGGAGGTATAAATTTCAAAATTTTGAAAGATAATTGACGCGGGTTCATGCATCATGCAGGTGTACAGTCAGAGAGAAATTGTGGGGGTTTTCTCGCATTTTAGTCTCTACCCGAATAATATGATAACATATACAAAAAAAATTACGAAGAAGAAAATTAAGAAGTAGATTCAGTAAAATTAAGAGGGTGTCCATTTTGCCCCCACCCGTCTTACAAAATATTTTCATCGACAGAGGTTGTCCCTTCTTGTGGTTATATTCTGAGCCATTTGAAAATGCTCAAGCATATTTTCTTGATAAAGAATTGATTTTCTTTTTCTTGAGGTATCCGTTTTGTCCCAGTCTCCCCTATAGAAAGCCGAGCTGTACCTGAAACCTGGGAAAGATTTAATATTGTAGATAAACGACCCTGGAAATAATTCCAATCTAAAATAATGGGTACTTGCAAAGCATCTTTTGAACTTTTTCACCGAATGAAAAAGCCCGCCTGAACCTCACCAGCGCCCCGTTAGTTTCCACCCCAGCCAATAAAACTTGTAGCGATGGCATCGACTTAACCTGTCAAAAAAGAACAAAGTGCTCGGGAAATAAGTGAATTGCCAACAGCAAACCTCGATGGTTCAGCAGACTCCCCTGGCACAACAAAACTTTATCACAATACCATAATCATCTCAGCAACCCCACGTCTCTTCCAGTTTATTTATTTTGTCATTTTATTTCGTTGTTCGATCATTCATCATCACCACAATCTCATAGTGAAAATCATTGCGCTGGGACGCCTGATCGGAGGAAAAAAAACGTACGACTCATTTTGTCAAAGCTACACAGGCTGTTATGCATCGAAAATCATCAGCTGGTGAGTGCCAAACAATTATCAACGGATCAGAGCAACAATTGCCCGTGTCCCATGGGCTCATCGTCATTCCCCCTTCCCCTCAGTCATCTCCAATGATACATAAAGCCAGGAGAATCCGTAGTACATACGTCAGATATACCTCAGGTTAAAATAATAATCATAAGCATAACAAAAAAAGTCATACATGATTTACGTGTGTACATCTGGGGAATGTCCTTATATCTTGGTCGTCGTGCTCAATTTCGGAGTATTATTTATGTGATTTGTTAGAACCTAATGTGTGTGTCTATGTGTGTGTGTGATAGGTAGACCACGAGGAGTGAAAAAAATTGTGGGGATTTACTGGGGAAATTGAGGGAAAGGGCTCTCGACTGAGGATTTTTTGTGCTCCTTTGTCTCGGATTTCTCCTCCATTTTTGCAATTGTCTCGTGAGCACATGGGAATTGAGAGCTCCAGGAAGGGGGTGGATAGGTTAGGCGGTGGGGCAAGACGGGTTTCGATGGGGATGAGTTTTTGAAGATCTACCCTTCGGCTGGAGTAGGCTAGACTCTTGCATATTTGCAGTGTTTGAAGTGGGTGAATGTATTGCAGGAGAAACATTGAAGAAAATCGTATTCGATGGGTATCTTTTCGCACATTTGTTGGTCATTCATAAATAATGAACAACTTTCATGCAATGGAAATGATTTCCATATAAAATCCGAGAATAAGGAGCAATTCATTGACATTTTGTATTGACAAAGCAAACGGTAATTAAATTGAGTAAGAAACGATAATCTTCTGGAAAATAAAACGATTATCAATATTGGAGGTTTATCTTCTGTCGGAGTAGATTAAACAATGAGAGAATGAAGGTTTCAAGGTACTTGGGGAATTGTCCGATTTTTAATGGAGATTTGAGTGGGTTTGGGAATATCCATATCTATCTACTATTATTATCGCCATAGATTTGTTGATTATATTTTAAAAAATCACAATTTACGAGTGAGAAAAAAGTGCCAATGAAAATATGTTTCACTCGTTGTTTGGAGAAATGGTGGTGACTCTAATAGCAATATGAAACGCCAAACGGCCACAATTAAAGCATCATCATTAACAGAATTATGGAATGAATGAGTAATAGAGACTATGATATTATTCGTGATTTTTTTATATAAATAGATAAGGCATTGCTCCAGTTACAAGTCATTATTCTTTCATCAGTCCTCAGTATTCTACTAAATTTGCCAAGATGCACGATAACTTGGTGTTCCCATAGGCATTTATATCATTTCTGTCAATAGAGTGTCTTTGAATATCATAAAATCCATTCAGTTAGTCTCAACAGAACGGTTAAAGCATGGAATTGTGCTCGAATCTCCCAACGATCAATGCCAGTATTCGTCTGAGAGCTTGGACGTTGTTCAATTTTTTCAGCAAAAGTTGAGAGTTCAGTTAAAATGAAAAGCCAACGTTACCATAAAGGCAAAGAATCTATTATAAATTTTCCAGAGTTTTTTAAACCAAATAATCTTTTGTAGAATCTTTCCTCATTACTATCGACAGCAATTATCAACATTTAGTGGTGAAGTGATGAAATGTTTTCGTTTAAACCAAAAGTAAATAATCATTAGTAGCTCCATTAAATTTACAATATCTGATGAATTGAAAATAAGAATTATTTCAAATAAATCGGATCTAACCACTTCGCTACCAAATTCCTTAACCTACTCATTCGCGAGATATTAAAAGTCAATTACTCCAAGAATTATTGAGATTTTACAGATCTACTGGGGCAAAACGGGTTAATTTTAATTTGAAATTAATGAAAATTTCATTATGTTTCAAATGCAATCGGCTTTACTACCATTTCCAATAGTTTTTACAGTACAAGCCCTTCTTTAATTCTAATTTATCAATTAAGAAAACAGAGATTAGACATATTTTGGTATTAATAATTAAAAATCTCAGGAACTACTGAATTAACAAAAAAATATGAATAAATCATTTTCATCGAGAATTTCACGGACTACAAACCAGCTCTTATGAAATTATTGTATAAACTCACTAGTTTCCGAGATATCCCCGAAAAAGTGAAAACAATGCCTGATTTTTACCTGAAATTTTGCAAAAGTTGCAAAAGTCGATCTATTACCAATTTTCCAGAGTTTTTCAAACCAAATAATCGTTTGTAGAATCTTTCATCATTACTTTCGACAGGAATTATTATCATTGAGTGGTGAAGGGATGAAATATTTTCGTTTAAACCAAAAGTAAATAATCATTAATAGCTCCATTAAATTTCCAATATCAGATCAATTGAAAATAAAAATTATTTCAAATAGGTATTGTATTCTTCACGTCTGATGACATGGATTATGGGAAATTGATTGGATCTAACCACTTCACCCCCAAATTTAATTATCTACTCATTCGCCTGATCATTTGCTTTGACACTAGTGTAATTGTTAATATTTCTATTCGCCCTTAACATCTTGAGAGGACTCCCAAGTACCAAAATGATCGTTCTGTGTCATCTGATTATTCCCGAGTAGGCGGTTGTCTCCCTCACGTTCTTCCGTTCACTGCTATCCGAGTCAATGCTCGACGGAGAGACCACCGAAGGCTCAAGCTACCCTGACTCATGCTGAAACTGTTCATCAGTGTCACCAGACTTCTCATCAATGCACCTCAAGACGTTTCAAATGAACGTCCCCATTCAATCACTAAACGCCTTGTCTTTTGTTTGTTTTCTTCGATGACGACAAAATCCATTAAATTTAATCACTTCACCCCCCAATTCACTCTCTTATTCACCTCCCCCAGAATTATCGCAGTAATACGACATAAGTTCTCCCCAATCTCACCTCCACACGGCCCTCCGCCATCATGTCGAACCACAGAGGAACCCAACAGAGTTCTCCCCCAGGTCTAAAGCAAATCGACCTGGACCAGATATGGGGAGATCTTCGCGAAGGTATTGAGCAGGTCTACAATCGCCAGTGCATGTCAAAACCTCGTTACATCGAGCTCTACACACACGTCTACAACTACTGCACATCAGTCCACCAGCAGGTGAGCAGGGGAAGTAAATTTAGATAATTGTATTTACATGTTCTGTGATGTCCAACGAAAAAAAAAAAACAATCGTCAATTTTCAAATTCATTCGCAAATTCAACAATTTGATGAGTTAATTATTTGTTTGTTAATTCGTTATTAAAATGTGCGAGGATAATTCTATAAAAATTTAGTTTTGCAAAAACGGCAAGAAAGTCGGCGGCTGTTAAACTTTTTTAATCGTAATTTTTCCGGCGATTTAATAATCATTTTCGTTTTTTGAAAATAGAAATTTTGTTTAGATAATTTATTAACAGTTCTCCATTCAAATTTAATTTAAAATTGCGTAAAGGCGGAGACAAAAAAACGGCGGAAAGTTAGATTTTTTGAATCGTATTTTATTGTTTGATTTAATAATCATTGGACTTTTTAGAGAGAGAGCCTTTTTCTAAAAAATCAATTTGGAGTATTATCTTTATAATGTCAAAAGTCGACTATTTGTTACACAGATCCAATAATTTATTCCTTACTAGAAGGAATCTTTGAACGAATAAAAATCAACACATGCAAAATGTAATTTGAATGATGTTCATTGGGTAAGAATTTTTTTCAAGTCAATAATATTTTTTTCTAATTTAATAAATAAAATCCTCGCTGCAGGTGACACGTACCACATCAAAAACCACGAAAAAAGGTCAGATATCGGGTGGTGCGCAACTGGTGGGTCTCGAGCTCTACAAACGTCTCCGAGATTTCCTCAGGAATTATCTCATAAGTCTCCTCAAGCATGGAATCGATCTCATGGATGAGGATGTACTCCAGTTCTACACTAGACAGTGGGAGGAGTATCAGTTCAGTTCTAAAGTGCTGAATGGCGTGTGTGCGTACCTGAATCGTCACTGGGTGCGTCGAGAGTGTGAAGAGGGCCGCAAGGGTATCTATGAGATATATCAACTGGCACTTGTTACCTGGCGTGACAATCTCTTCAGGCACCTCAATAGACAGGTGACAAATGCCGTTTTGAAGCTCATCGAGCGTGAGCGCAATGGCGAAACCATCAATACACGGCTTGTTTCGGGTGTTATCAATTGTTATGTGGAGCTTGGACTCAATGAGGAAGACCCCGGGGCCAGGGGAGCTAACTTGACAGTTTACAAGGACTCGTTTGAGAATGTTTTTCTCGAAGACACTGAACGCTTTTATACTAGGGAGAGCTCTGAATTTTTGAGACAAAATCCAGTGACTGAGTACATGAAGAAAGCTGAACAGAGACTTCTCGAAGAGCAGAAACGAGTTCAGGTCTGGAATATTTTTCACTCTCTGTTTACTGTTTCATTGATTAGATTTTAGCCATCCTTATTTTTATACTTTAATAAGACTCTACGATTGTCAATGAGTCATTGAAATCCGATAATTGTCAACAACTTCTGGATTTATATATTATTTACTTATCAAGTTTTATTATAACCAAATTCTTGTGACAATTTCTGTTACAATCAATAATTAGAATTAATAGAGATATTGAGGTTTGATCAATGATTAGAAGACAGTAAAAGACATCTTGAGAGCCAATGCTTTGACGTAAAATAACTCTCAAAATCTTCCAGGTCTATCTTCACCAAACGACTCACGAGCGTCTGGCTAAAACCTGTGAGCGAGTGTTGATCGAGAAACACCTCGACATATTTCACTCAGAATTTCAAAATCTTCTCGATGCAGACAAGAACAACGACCTTGGTAGGATGTACCAGCTGGTGGCGAGAATACCCAATGGTCTCGGTGAACTTCGAAATCTCCTTGAGGGTCACATCGCTAATCAGGGATTGGCAGCTATCGACAAATGCGGCGACTCGGCGGCCAATGATCCCAAGGTCTACGTTAACACAATTCTCGAGGTTCACAAGAAGTACAATGCCCTCGTCCTAGTGGCATTCAGCAATGATTCGGGATTCGTTGCGGCACTGGACAAGGCCTGCGGAAGATTCATCAATAGCAATTCAGTGACGAGGGCTGCCAACAGCAGCAGCAAATCACCAGAATTGTTGGCTAAATATTGTGATCTTTTGTTGAAGAAGAGTAGTAAAAATCCCGAGGAGGCTGAACTGGAGGACACCCTTAATCAGGTGATGATGATTGAATTGAGGGGGAGGCTCACCTCAAGATAACAATTGGTTTCTTTTTCAAATGAATACAAAAACAATTCGCTATTCTCTACGATCACTCACAATTAGAATTTTCTCTTTGTATTTAAAGAAAATTTTGTTTAGGTGAACCTCTCGTTAACAATTCTATCGACCACGAGGAAATTCCCCAAGAACAATTTTTCCAGCTAGGTTACTCGTCATCCATTGAATCCCTCAAGTCAATAGATAACCCATTAAAAACTTTCAATTTACCTTTCATCAGGTGATGGTGGTGTTCAAATACATCGAGGACAAGGATGTCTTTCAGAAATTCTACAGCAAAATGTTGGCAAAGAGATTAGTCCAGCACATGTCAGCGAGTGATGATGCTGAGGCCTCAATGATATCGAAGTTAAAGCAGGCCTGTGGCTTCGAATACACCTCAAAACTCCAGAGAATGTTTCAAGACATTGGAGTCTCCAAGGATCTCAATGAGGCATTCAGAAGACATCTTACCAATTCAGCTGAACCACTGGACATTGATTTTAGTATTCAAGTTCTGTCGTCTGGCTCGTGGCCCTTTCAGCAGTCCTTCACCTTCTCATTGCCAACTGAATTGGAAAGATCGGTTCACAGATTTACAACTTTCTACAGCTCTCAGCATAGTGGAAGAAAACTCAATTGGCTGTACAATATGAGCAAGGGAGAGCTTCATACCAATTGTTTTAAGAATAGGTAAATATTTGATTGTTTTGAGAAAATGTCCTCGAAAGTGAGCATTCTAACGCTCACTTTCGTCCATTTTGGCAGAAAAATGGTATTCAACCCTCGGAAGGAGAATCAGCCAAGTATTCCCCATGTGCTTACAACCCTCGTTTTCGGCTCGGGTCGTAATTTTGCGCGTGAGGATAACTTGTTTGATTATCCTCCCTGGGAAAGATACTATTTTTTTGCCTGCATGGAAAACAAAAAACTCGCTTCGCTCGGTTTAAAACGCTCACTTCCGTCCACTTCAGCCCTCAGGATGAGAATCAGACAAGCATTCCCCACGTGCTTACAACCCTCGCCTTCTGCTCGGGTCATAATTTGCTACGTGGGGACGATTTGTCTACTTGTCCTCCCTAGGTGAGAAATATACTATTTGGAAAGTCCAATGAGAGTTACAAGGAAGGTAATTGCGCAAATTTTGTTTTTTCTTGTCGACACAGAGATATTTCTTCCGCTGTATAAACCTGTAGGTTTCGAGCTGGATGATCGTGGAGCAAAATGGAACGACTTCAATTATCCATAATTAGGCCTTACCCGAGTAAAATTAAGGCCCAAGTGTAATAATTTTTCACCTCGAAATCGCCGACCCGGATTATTGCGTGAAATAATGATCAAATCGTGAGCATAAATCGTGCACGGAGGCCGTTAATTAGGTTTACTTATGATTCAGTAATAATTTGTCTTTTAATTAGTCACGGCGATTTTGAGGTGACGAACTATTATACCCGGGCCTTATGATTTTTTCGTATTGAGGGCCTGGGAATACCTGGGAATACCTACCTCCAGCCGAACGTTATCTAGATTGTTGTTGTTTTGAATTGTTTATCTACGATTGCGTCTATTTGGAAACTCTTTTTTTCTAATGAGTGATCCCCGAGAATTATAAATATATATGTGAAAAAAAGCAGAGAAAATTGGGAACATTTTCAAAGAGCCTTTTTGAGAAATATTGTGAAATAAGGGAGTAGAGAGTGAAATGAAAAATGGGTAATTACCACGGCAATTGGCTTTCAATCGACGTCAACATGGTAGGGAGGCTGAATTGCAAAATCTTCCAATCCTCCCCACATAAAGCATTAATTTTTGAAAAATTAAGTTTTTTTAAAAAAATTTCTGCATTTTTTAACCTTCTTTTATGCCGAAATGAAGAGCACTCGGGACAAAAAACTTGATGAAGAACTGCAGTGCTAATGTCATACGTTACTTCACGTGGTCCGTGTTCTCAATTACTCCTCCCAGTTATTTAACATTTTTTTATTTTACCCTTTACTCACTTCTCAATATTTCTCAAAAACGCTCTTTGGTAAATGTCTAGTATGAGTCCGTCTGGACCATGAAATTGAAGCTTGGATAGATGTCAAGTCGCCGTGGCTCCAATGATCATTCTAAACATCAATTTGTTGAAAATTACCATGTTTGTTGTCGCGAATTCAAAAAATACATACCTCACCACTCTTTGCGTGACCCGGACCAACAGCGGGGACGTGCTGGTGTCTGGTCCCAAAAACAACACATATTGAACAGACACAGACAAGGGACAACTTAAAAATGATATCAAAATTGACTAATAATAGTCTCTGGAACAGTCAACCCGAACAACCACTGCCGACCCTTCTGGCAAAAAAATTTTGAAAAACATTATTTTTGAAGAATTAAATCTTCACATGTGGGTCAGACTGTCCAAGAGACCAAGTGGTCAACTTGGTGAGAGGGCGAAAAATCCAACATTTGGGATCGCTATAAACCCACACAAATCATTTCCCCCAATAACGGTTTTCAAATTTAATATTGGCATACGCTTCGCGTTGAGTGACTGAAGAGTACTTTTTCGACACATTGAGATGAAAAATTTTGTTCGTAACTCGTGAAAAAAGTGGTTTTCGACTCGTGGGATTATATCACTCGTCTTCGGCTCGTCATATAAATCTCCCACTCGCCAAAAACCATTTTTTTTCACCCGTTATGATAGTATATTATGTATCGAGGACGATGAGTGGCGCATAAGTCCGAGTTTGAGGTTAAATGCACGATTTTCAGCCGAGGCTTAAAATTGTGCATCTAAAC
>JAPYZN010004105.1:0-16459 GCA_030522865.1 Psyttalia lounsburyi | reverse complement strand
CTGGGGGGTTTCTCCTGGTCATGAAACGTCGACATTTTACAAAATTAGCGATTTTCATTTTTGGGGTGAAACCAATAACTTCCTATCGGGAAGTTAATATTTTGATTTAGTTTTTTTGTACGGCATTTTGTACATTTTCAATTTCAAAATATTTTCAATCAAATTTTTCTACAGCAAATTTGTTAAAGTGTTAAAAATTGTAATGCAGAAAAATATTTCTGAAATTAACAGATTTTTTTGCGAAAAAGATTTGCGAAAATTTGATGCAAAAGAGACGTTAAAAATTTAAAGATGTGTTCATGTTACACATGACAAGAATCAATTTGGACAGCTGTTTTAATTTACTGTGGATTACTAGGAATCTTATTAAATGATAATGCAATTTGTAGGAATGCTATTCCGAGAAGAGGATAACACCAAATAAAATTTTCACCGAAGTTCCAGTCGACAGCCAAGATTATAAAATCTTCTAATCCCCAAAACCTCACAAACCGAAAGGAAAGGAGAAAGGACTAGTCTGAAATCCGGAGTGAATAATAAAATTTCACTTAAATAATAATCCCTAACCCTCTCGATCCCCAGGTAAAGATAAACAGCATGAGGTACGGAGGATTCAATTACCCAAGGGTTACGAGAAACTGAATATTACCGGCACCGAAGGGGAAAAAAGAGTGAACAACCGTAGCAACAGGTAAATTACTTAAGACACCTTGGGGCTTGGGTGTTGTACCTGGGGGCTAAATCCGTGTACAATTTTCTTCGCATCTTTCCCCTTGTCACTATGTCCCAGTGTGACCCCGTAGTGACACGCGCACGGCTCGCGTGGCTAAAATATTTAAACGAAAGAAGAAAAAGGAGAGAGAAAGAGAGATAGGCAGATAGAGAGATCCCTATGGGTCATTCCTGTCGTGCTAATTGGCATGGGGAGAGACAGGACGTTGAACGTCGAGGGCAACTGTGACCTAGATGCCACTCAACGCATTTACTCAACTACTTGGTGACACGGAAAATTTAAAGGGTATAATTTCTATAATAATGCAATAATTAAATAACTATATATTTAATGCAGGTGCGTGATAAGTGAATCCAGAAAAAACCACCCAGAGTCGGAGAAAATTGCCAGTGAAAAGTTCAGCATGCCCACCAGTTTGACTCCACTATTCCCAAAGATGTAAAATATATCAGGCTCTCGTCTATCGATTATTCTCCTCCAATTTCTTCTTAATGGCATTTTAATCGAACTATTTCCATATGTTAATTTAATTAACTCATGACAATTCACATTTTGTGATATAAAAATGATATTAACCTCGTAAAAACTCCATTCCCGCGTAAATTAACTCTTAATAAATCAACTCTGCCGCAATTATTACCATGAGCGATAAAAATTTCATTGCATCCCTAATGAATAAGCCATTTTTCCTTCATTTTTTTTAATATAAAAAATGAGAACAAAGTGCAATATCTCTTATGCATCATCAAAAAGCACATGCCTAGTTACATAGAGCATTCTAGGTGAAGCGATGGGAGCGCATATTAAAGCCCCTAAGTGTCCATCCCACTCTCGTTTATCTCTCTCTTACGCTCAGGGGCAATGAGGAGACGCCCCAGACGCTTATACACGTGAAAACGCGTGGCCATTGCGGTATAGACTGAAGCTGTAATTAAAGAGGTACGAAAGACACCACACAGCACACAACGACGCCAGTCTGACTCCTTCTCAAGGCCTTGAGATTCGCCGGAGCGTACCTCCGCTACTGATTAGCTTCCTCTTTTCCCACATCGTCCTCCTTTATTCCTTTTTCTTCTTCAATTCTTTTTCTCTTTCACTCGTCTCGTTATCAAACGTACGTGGGAATCCACGCGATTATTGTAGGAAACAATTAAAATGATTTTTCATAATTGTTTTAATAACTCATTTTTTTCGCTCTCTGCCGAGTTAATTTAGGTAAATTTCAATAGTTGAGCGGATTGGGGATAATCAGCGGTGATGAAATCTATGGCAAGGGATGAATATTTGTGGGATGATTGACAACTTTTTTTTTTGTTATTCGCAACAGGTATGTACTCAATTGGATACATTTCATGTAATTGAAAAGTGTTCAACGAAAATATAAAACATCATTTTTCATTGGAAATTTTGTGGGTTTTCCGAAAATGTGATTTTGACTCTCCATTTTAACTTCATATTGATTTCAAAGAAAATTTTAATGTTTTATTAAAATTCTCTTTGAAAAATGGTCGCTTACGGGCGACGCAATAGAAAAAAAAATTTTTTAATTATATTAAAAAAATTGATTTCTCATGATCTTGGGATAACAGAATACTAATGAGAAGTCAGACATCAAGTTATGTTAAAAAATGACTACGTAATGATAAAAATGTGGTCTCGTACAAGAAGAAGCGAACTGCCGATCTCAATTGATCTTAATATACACATATATATTCAATTTATATCTTTTAATTTTGCGTATGAAGCCAAAATGACTGAATAAAAGAAAATCGTAACATTTTTTATTCAAATTTTTTTCTAACATATGTAACAGAAGAGAAGAATTGCAAATCCATACGTCTTTAATTCACAGCAGAAAAATGTTTACTAGCCGGAAAACCTTTTTTATACATAGATATTAAAAATAATTAAATAAATTGGTAAACATTTGTGATTTGTGATTCGCAAAAGAACCGTATATTATCAGAACGCTGCATTTAGTCAAATTTTATATATGCCGCAGTGCCCCGTGAGCTACAAAGTATAAATGTTGGAACGTTTTTTTATTCAGAAAATTGAAGTTTTCGTTGAAAAAGTTGAAAAAGAACACAAAAATATTTCACTTGTGTGAGAAATATTCAAATTGACGTCGCTCACATGCTTTCGGATCGACCTGCAATCGTCAATGAATATATTCCGATGTTTCTCATTCACACGTATCGAGTGAGTGCTCACAATCGTGTTAATTAGTCTCTACCGCCCCGGAGTCACGACACCGATTTATGCCAAAGGTACTTGGATTTGTTTAATTAGTAATTCAGACGATATGCAATTGCTGGTGGATTGTACTCGTGACCCACAGGTGACACCTAGGATGCTGGTTTCAGGTGGGTGACAGGGACAGGTGTGCGCTAGTGATTGCTCAATTAACCTTGAGACCATGGGGGGGGGAGTCGGGGGGGGGGGGGGAGTATTACGTAATCGCGATTTTTTTTCTCACTCAGAAAGCTTCAGTTTTCCTTACTTATTGCGGGAATAAAAAATGGAGGTGGCATTTCCGTGTTTAGTCAATTGAGAATTGTGATGAAATCGCAAAAATGATCCAAATACCAATCACTTTTCAACAATAATTTTATACTACCAAGAATCGATCAGGAATAGTTAAGATCTTAAAGTTTTATTTATGTTTGGGATTCGACGAAAATTTTGAGAAAGTGATCGGGGAATAGTATGTTTCCGGCCTGTAGTTATGGGATTTTTTACTTCCGTGGAATTTGGTGGGCCGAGCCGTAGGCAAGGCGGCCAACCACACGAGTCAAAAAACCCCATAATGACAGCCACGATATTTTTCCGTAGGGATTTTCACTTTACCGAGCTCGGGCAAGAGCTCGTACCAATCCCCCCCAAGCAGTACGGAAATATTCATTTTTGCAAAAAATCGCGAAATTAACAAAAATCCGAATCGCTTCTTCTCAAAATGTAATCAACCGATCCAGCTGAAAATGTGCACACAATTATTGATCTAGTTGCTAGATTTACCTACATGGTTCTTAAACAGCGTATTTGAAATTCTAAAACATTTTCCATCAATCCAAGCTAAATTATAAAAAACGAATATTCGACTATTGCAACATTTACATTTGGAAGCAAAAAGGTAGAAGAAATTCTTTCACTACTGCTGACAATACGGATAAAAAGGTTAAAAGAGTGAAGCACTGTAAAAAATAGTGATTGGCTTACTCAAAGTTGTGACACGTGTAAATACAATCTGACTCTCCACTGTTCCTAATCCGTGACACCCTAATACCAGAAAGTATTCTCCTCGCTCTGATACGTCCGTGAAAAGCTTTACGAACATTCCAGACCGAACACGTCGGAAGATTAACGCGACATTTGCAGTTGTTAAAAACAATATTTCAACGGTTTTTCCATTATTCTAACAGGCTCAAGCCTTGTACACGGTTTTGCGTTGCATTAATTGCGGGATAATGGCACACGAGAAGTGAAAAAATAAAAAATAAAACACCGAACAGAAATAGTTTTCATTTGCATGATCCATTAATGTGACTAGCTCCATTGACTCGTATTTTTTGGGTGTAAGGAGAAGGGAAACGAAGGGGGAGAAAAAGGGGTGACGACACTTGTGGCACGCAGACGAGGATGATAAATTGTTGGGACGATTGGGGGAGTGAGAAATTCCCAGAGAGTTATAATAGACGGGTGAATGCTTGAGACAAACACTCACGGCTTCCCGATCTTAACGACCTTGACGGCGAGAGTCGCACTTTTCCTTCAGCCAATACACGCGCGTCTGATTTACGTTCATTAAGAAAGAAGAAATAGGAATATTAAGGGGGTATCATATTGACATTTAGTGTTCAAGTTATGAGAAAAAAACTGTCGGGTGATTGTTGAGAAGTCATGGGACATCGAAAAACGATTGAACATTTCGGACACGAACCATTTAACCCTGTATGTTATAAGTCAAAATGTGATTTCAACTTTGTTGTTGGAAATCAATTTCATTATGCACTTTGCAAAATGACATTTCACGAACACTTCATATCCGTCAAATGCCATTTACGGACATGTGATAAAGGATTATGAATTACATGGTCACTTGACCCAAGAAGTTTTCGGACTCGTGTCACGAATCCCGTGGGAATGTACTCTTCGACTTCGCCTTGATTGGCAACCCTCACAATCGTTGTAAAAGTTTTTCCGGCCTTGAAACGAAAATATATTTTATTCTACGTTTCCCCATTTTTTTAGTTTTTACCTTTTGCATGGGCAAAAATATTGTGTTGACTTGTAAAAGAAAGGCGCTTAAGACTGAAAAATTATTAGTTTAATAAAAAAATCATCTAATTTTATTCAATATAAAATAAAATGTAAAGAAAATTTGAACCAAAGGTTTCACTGAATGAAAATTATCGAGCGAAGAGCATTTCAAGACTTGTAAGTTAAATGGTGACGCTGTCATTAAATGACTGAATTAACCATAAGTGGAAATGCTGGAATCTGGAAAACTATCTATTATTTGAGAATATACACTGGTTTGCAGAGATTCATCAAAATTGATCAAATATTTTTGTTGCGGTCCGTGAAATAACCCAGGGAATTTCTTTTTGTGCAATTATTCTTATAACTTCTTCATTGTACTAATAATAAAAACACATAGTCATTATGGTCGTATTAGCATAATCTGCCAAAAGTAAATCCGATTTTTTCTACATTAAAAATTTAAATTCGTTATTTTATAAATATTTTTCAAACAAAGGGGTTAATGGAAATAAATTAAGACAATATAGTATGTCTTCATAAACTACCTCACCCACACTTTTTTTTTATGAAACACGGCCACATACATGCCGAGCAAAAGACAATAGAATCATTCAAATTTCCAGACAATACACATGAAAACAAGAAAAAGCTAACAATTATCGTTTTCCTCGCCGGTATATCAACTAATTCCCATGCAAAGAATAACCGATAAAGTGTTTTGTCACCAGAGGAACTTTCACTCCCCCCATTATTCGCCAGTGTGTGTTTGTGTGTGTGTGTGTATGTGTGTATTATTTACACTATGAATGTAATGTTATGTCGATACTCGCGAGATTGTAAATATCACCCATGTAATCTCGCGAGCTTTGCGTCAAACTTGTTAGGTCTGTGCACTAATGCACGCAATCTCCTTGTTTGATGCATTGAGAAAAGAATTCTTGGCCTATTTCTGCTATTTCGAAGGCCGCAGAGACATTTGTTCAGTTTCAAATAATTGCTGAGTGAGACCGAAGCAAGACAATGATCGAAAAAAATTAGCGTCACGAGTTGAAGATAAAAAAATTACTCAATTGATTGACCAATAAATTATGAAAGTATTTGTGTAAACCAATCTCCAGTTCAATCGTGATAGCTCACGAATCAATAAGATCTATAATTTATGAATAAAACAGTGAGATAACATCTCGACACTCACCTTGATTGAAATCCTCCGTTAATGTCCACGTAACAAGTAATTATCCACTCTGGTCAATCAACCAAAACAAGTCGTAAAAAAAACAATTAAATCCAAAATAAAATCCCTCAAGACTCTCTCGAAGAGTGCCACAACATTTTCACGTTACGTAGAATATCCATTGACATTAATTTCTCTCTGTACTTCCGAGATCACGAGATAATGCCAACACGTGAGGTACATTTGAAGTGTATTTAACCGTTTAATTTATTTCATCTATGTATCCTTAGCCAACAAATTAAAGTAATTACCCAACTATCACTTATTCGAGATCACACAAGCGATTTAACCATTTCCACCAAATTTATCCTTTCTCCAAAAAGTGGAATCAAAAAATAATCGACAAAAATTAACACTTTTTTTTACACTTTCACCCTCACTTCCGGTTCTCTGCTGTCCCCGCCCGGGACAATTCACACTGGCGAGTTTAAATAACACTAACAAATGAGCACATTCATAATCGTGGAAATAATCCTTACGAGATGATTGAGTAAAACAAAAAAGAAGAAGGTTGATATTTTTCCTCTATTTGATTTCCTCAGGCTCTTCGCACACCAACTGACAACGCCGGTGTGACGGTATTGGTGTTCCCTCCTTCTTCTCTCTCCGATCCTGGCTTCCCCAGGGTCAGCCGGCTGTGTTGGCTCTAGCACTTTTACCCGTTGGGTACTCTCAAGGACTCAACACTGCAAGTCTCTCCTATTCCTTTCTCTTATCCTTTCGCGTGGACTTTTTTATTTAATATAAAAAAAAATCCCAACACGTTTGCTTTTTTGCCTCATTCACTTGCTAACCTTTTTCACCAGCTTTTAATCTCCCACAACTGGCTATTTATCCCCTCAAACTCCAGAACTTTTGACGATTATTGAATTTTTCATTTCTTCATATGTCAAAAACAGGTAGAAAAAAAATTTTCACCGTCTCTTCAAGTCACACATCAATGCTGCCGCAACTTTACTTTCCCCACATTGGCTTACCCACGACCAATTCTTTCTCTTTTCCTTCCACACATACAACTCCTCCGTTCTCTTTTTACCTCTCTCTCTCTCTCTCTCTCTCCCTCTCTTTCCCGTCTCCGTTTCTTTCAATCTCGTAGTTTCTCACTTCTTGCCACTGTCGATTTTGTAATCCTTTTTACGAAACTCTCCTCTCTGTCTCAGTTATACTCGAAGTAAAAGTCAGTCCTGGTATAATACCAATGACAAAAAAAGGCTCACGATTTATTGACAAACGTTGAACAGCCACTTGCATTCAGATCGAAGAGGACCAACAGAACTTCCGGTGCTGAAACTCCAATTCACATCCGTCGATGTCACTATTACCTCTTTAGTACACATGAATACACGTGACACTGTCTCACCACTGGGCTCACTGCTGTATCCATGCTGCCCATTTTACCTCCAATTGGCAATAAATTAATAATTATCAGTGTAAAATCATGAATCCTCACTCAACCTCCAACCTCAGTTTCCTGGAATAGATTGATTCCTTGAGGCATTCATCGAAGCCACACAAAGTGCACAACAACCTCCTTGGTCTCCACTGCACTGAACCACTATTGTGGCTTATCAAACAGGTCTCTATTTTCCTCTCTTATTTTTCCCTCCCCCCTCCACTAGCCAAGAGCCTGCCTCGTTTTTTTTATTCTCCTTTTTGTTTTGTTACAGCGTCCTCGTCCTCGACACGTCGCGCAATGCTATCTTTCTTTCTCGTGTTGTGCGTTGGCTCTCGAGTTACGTTCCGGTTACGCAATGCGGATCATCAACGAGCATTCCACCTCCTCTTATTTTTCAAACGTCAAATGCTTTCTTTCTATTTTATACACTTTCAAGGACACCGGCACTCCAACACATCACTTATCCTCGGGATGGATTCCTTTGACTGAAAAAAAAATTATCTCCCCCCTCCGTTGATGTCGTTTTGTAAACTTTCCTCTGTATATTCGGTGAATTTTGCTACTTGGTATTATCGCTGTTGCAGTTGAATTGAATTTTAACGCGCTCACGCGGCCCGCCGCTGTGTTCTCTCTCTCAGCCGTAAGTCAGTGGTTTCAACTTTTACTTTCAGCTCTTACACAACAGTAAAACAGGCGCGCAGGCCAAGAAGGAGAGCTAACTGAAGTTAACACCGCGCCACGGTAACCGTGGCCACTTCTCTTCCCCTGAAGTGAATGAGCACAAGAGACTAACTGAACTAACTCTTGGTGGTACCCTACCACCGCTTGTAATGACCTCAGGTATGAAAATTGGTAAAATCTCCAGGTGACTGTAGACACTTTCAATTATCCACGAAGAAGAATTAGTGATTCACACACTCCCCCTTTTTTTTCTCAACAAGAATTATCCGATTTATAGTCAATTTCTCCAGGTGATTTTCTCCCGGAATTAGACAGTTGAAAACGTCACTCGTTAAATCGCCATTCAGGGGATTAGACAATTTATTTTCGGAGATTAAGGGCTCCTGCACTCTCGCTTTCTAATTCATGAATGTTTTGTTTCGGCTTTCTAGCAATTGCGCATGCGTTCTCGCTACCGCGCAAGCGCAACTGCAAGATGAAAACCCGGCAATTGTTTGAAGCACTCAGTTGAGATTTAATCCAGATGATGTCACAACAATATCGATGATTTTTATTATCAATCACAGTGGTATCCAAATTGTTAAGAATGAAGGTAATTATCACTTGATAATGGGTGAATTAAAAATGTTTAAATTCCACGATAATGTTCACTTTTATCCACGGAGCCGTTTTATAAATGATGAATTTACGAATATTACTGGACAATTGTCGGTAAATAGATGTAAATAATTGACGAATAAGTTTGTGTCCGGTATTGGGTCTCTTCCGGTCTCCGTGGTGTGTCTCTCACTGAGCCAAAGCACGTTCAGTTAGCGTTTTGCGCAAACGGGCCGGGTGAGGACCTCCACTCGCCTCACTCACAACACACTATCCCTCTCGCTTAGTTTTGTCTCTTAGGGTACCCCAGGCAATACAACTACATGCTTGGATATACGGGCGTTAGGTGTATTTGTGTGCTGGATGTACAACAGTGGAGGTGCGAGTGAGACAGTTTTAAAGTGTGAAAGGGAGATGGGTATAGTTGTAGTTGGAGAGTTCAGGCAGTGGGAAAAGAGGTGGAGGTGGCAAAAGAGTAAGCACTAACCTATCAGGGGGCTTGTATTTGTGAGGAAACGATCTCCTCTGTGCAATAGTGAAAAACTAATACAAGTGTGTGTTAATCTCTTCGGAGATTTTCAGTCGAAACTATAAGTGAGACAACTGATGACGTCGGCGGCAGGAGGCGGGGGAAGAATGGCCGAGGGTCAAGGGATTTCCTTTTCCCCGCCCACCCTTGCTCGCCCCTTCCAGAACCGCAAGGGGTTACACAAACTCGTGGAAAAACTTCTTCCCCAAGGTTTGACCCACTCTCGCATCAGTAGTGGTACTGGTCTCGGTGAATCACGTGGTAGTGGGGGGGGGGACTGTTGCCCTTCTACTCAGTTCCCTCAGTAACCCCACTCGCAACTTATTCCACCACTCCCAAAAGCATTTTGCCACTACCTAGTTACGATGAAAACTCCCACCACTCAATTTTCACACAGCCGCTCTGTGTGTTAACTCTCCCTTTCTCCCTCTCGCTATTCGGGCTAAACTAGGCTCTCACTATTACATTATGAATAGATACGATTGCCTAGAATCCGAGCGACACGATTCAACGATTTATGCGTGCGATAGGTGTTTTTTCCACAGGAATTTTTGCAAACAGGTCTGTTTTAAGCATTCCTAAAGTTATTAATTGAGTCAATTTTTTTATTAGACATCAGAGTTTTTATAGATCACGTAGACGGTTTCTTTTCCATTTCTTCGTTGAAAAGCATTGAAAATAGTGGAATTTATTATCGATAGGAAAAGTGAAAAAAAAACACCGGATGTATATTTTCATCACAAAAGTCAATTAGAACGTGAATAAGAAATCAAAATTTATCTCCGCTCTGCTTCCTTTCCCGCATCTGATCAGTTTACCTCTGTAGAAATGGTAAAATTTACTGTTGAATATGAATATTGTTTTCATATTCATTATTATTTTATTCTAGCTGGAGCCTTTTTTCCAGGAAAACATTGCATTTTTTTTTCATCAGTAAAAACTTAACCAGTATTATTCAACAATTTTTTTGTATTCCATATGACTTTAAAAATCAATTGCATGGAATTTGAACTTATTCGGTTCGTCTGTTCTTCGGTTTTTTGTCAATAAAGAGGAAATTGAATGGCTAGAATTATCCATCAAATGGTTCTGGTACTTGAAAAACAATTGTGCCCCTCCCCTCCTCATTACAAAAATAGAATGTTATTCTGAGTTGGAAATTCGCTGCTAATTTTTGACTTGTAAAAAAAAGATGCATTTCAGATGTATAAAAATACAAAAGAAAAGATACCATGAAAATCGTGAGATCCTAAAATTTCGATATTCTCATTCTGCCCCCGATGCGGTAATCCCAACTTGCGGTTTCTCATTCTTCTGTCATTTCCTTCCTCTCTCTTCCTTTCTCCCTACTGTGACACTGGCCCCGTCTTTCAAGATGACGCCTTATCACTCTCACTCTCATTTATGGGTTGTTTTTCTTACTCAATTTCCTCAATGCAGGGCAACTCGTCCTATTTCTCGTTCACTATTTAATCAATATTGTGGTTGTATCTGTCGTTAGTGGGTTAGTATGACTTCTTGTCATAGTCGAGGGTTTTTTTTAAATTTAAAATAGAGCTGGGTTCATTATCATATGTTGGTGACAAGAGAGGTTGACACACGTGGCGCTTACAATAGTCAACTAGTGTGTTGTTTTGATCTAGACCGAAATATTTCGTAGTAACACGTAAATGCCTCACGCCCAACATCACTGTCACGTTCTATTTCTGATTCAATACTTCAATGGACAACTATTATTCCCATTCTCCACAAATTCAACTTCATTTTTGTACCGTAGTTACGTGGAATGGAAATACTCTCACGTGCATAGGTTATACACATAATGAAAATTTAGAACGTTATATATATCTTTATTATTTACTTTATTTACTGTGTGTAAATTTAGACTGAACTGAATACACGATGCCAAGGAATTCATGGGGAAATGAGGTCGGAAAGTGCGATCTCGACCTCGGCGTATCTTCTCTCTCTCTCTCTCTCTCTCTTTTGTTTATTTATTTTGGCTTTTCTTTCTTTTTCATTTATTTCGAGAGGAAGAAAAAGGCATGTGATAGAACAGCTGATATCAGAGTTTATCACTCTTCCTTGTACCTAGCATACTTGGATGATAAGAAGTTGTGCCACGAGGTCGATTATTATCAGAAACGTGGTACTGAATCATTGGGAAAAATTATTTTTGATCGACTATTTTCGTTTGTTTTTAACTTTTCGACTCGTAAGGGCGAAAGCATTGTCATAACTTCGAAAATTGAAATTTCACGATTTCTTGGCATTTTACGATCCCCAGAAACTTTTCCAAAACTTTATATTACTTTTATTTTGACTGAAATGAATGATAAATGTATACAATTTTCATGATTGGTTAGGTTTGTTCAATTTATTGTCTCTACAATGGAACAAATTGAATCATATAATCGAAAAATTTTTTGTAGCAGACGTTGATTTTTTTCGAAAAAAGGCTATTATCAAACATTGGATTGGATTGGACTTGTTTCGTCTGTTTCAGCAAACAAATCTCCTCTTGTGTGTCATTCTAGGCGCTGAATAATGAAGCGATTTAAATTAAATGACACACTTTACTTTCGCCTATCATTTTTATCATCGAAACGAGATTGAGATAACAAAACTAACAGCATCAAACGTCGATAGATTAATTGTCTTAGAATAGTTTAAATTTTCGTGGCGTGAATAAGGTTCGGCCAGTCATTTCCCACAGTCACCCGAGTTCGTTTCTTCGAAAAAAAATGCCAAGTATTTTGGTACAACATACACACGCATGTAAATTGAATAACTGAAATTAACAAACGATAATAGATTGGCATTTTGCACCGACTGACTTTTCATTACGTCTCCCTCACTTTTTGCGATAAACTACATAAACTATGAAATGCACTTTTCGTGTATTTATAACGCACAAGTTGCGAGTTATCGCCTCGATGCTATTTATTTATTTGCATTACGTGTTAAATTAAAAGCACCTCGTGGAAGGCCAGTGGACGTATTACGTAATTCATGGAGAATGAAGATTGTGCATTGAGTTTAGATTCTTTGAGATCGCGAGAATACAATAAATTATTGAATTTTTCTAATTTTCTCCTAGTTGTCAGTTTATTGTATTAATTCAAATGACTGATGAGTTAATGTCAAAAGTATTAATGTTATTTCATCAAACTCCATAACTAACTCAGCTCTCGCCGTTTTTCCTATTTCTCTTTATATTCAACAATATATATTTCATGGAAACAAAAATTCAATCAAAATTTCCATAAAGCAAGCAACCATTGCTCTGAAAATATAACATTTTTTTTACAAAAAATGTACAAACTATATCCCTTACAATAACTTTTAAACCTACGCTATTCGTACATTCAGTTCAGAATTCACTTCGTATACGTTTGGATACTTTTTCCCTCGCATGCCCATCGTAATTGCACTACTATACCTTGTTTCCATTGAAAGTCTTTGAAAACAAGTTATTGTTTGAGTGAGCCGTTATTGATCTTTGAAAATGTATATCAAAAAGTATAAAGGTTGAACTAAATACCAGATATAATTTAATTACTTTAATTTCCTTTCATTGTCAATTCTATTAATGGTATCAATTTAAATAAATTATGAATATTCATTGAATTCACAAATGCTATTTTATTCAAATTATTGCGCGATTACTGATTGATTCCATTACAGACTATTCTTGATTCCATTGCTCTACCCATACGAACTCTCTCGATTTTCCCTGCTGAAGGAGCATTCTACTCTAACATTCTACCTTGTTTCATATCTGTTTTTTCTGCACAAAATAAAGGGAATAACTCCTTTGTTCCCTCTCCTCGTCACACTTCCGTTTCCTCCATACCTCCCCCCTACATCTCTTCACAACTTCCTCCCCCATCATTTTTCAACGATCGCACTTGCACCTTTCTCACAAAACAAGAGGAGACCACCTCGTGTCTAGCCACGCACATCGCATTTACTCCTCCCCTCCCCCTCGCCACTCTTTTCTCCTCTCGCCACCTCTCTCTGTGGGTAACAACACTCTTATCCATGTCCCTTTCACTCTCGTTTTTCTTGGGGATCCAGTTTTATAAAACCCCAAGTATGTATGAAGGGGCCTGAGAATTATACATACGCTGTACACCACCTCGCATCCGCCTATGTCCCTCCTTTCTTTTTTTTCCTCTTTCGTACAGTTTTTTTTTCAGTTTCTTTTGGCAATCATTCGACGCTTTTATTGCGAATCCGGTTTACCTGGTTGTTATTGTAGGGGGTTGAAAGATCGAGTAAATGGGAGGAGGAGATCGCGTCACGCTATGATACTTCAATAGATATAACGACATTTTGTCGTTTTGAATATTTTGGGAATCGGGAAGAGGTGGGAGGAGGGAAGTTTGTGATAAAAATACAGAGGGATTTTTCTTGTGGTTTTGGGATACCAGATGGCAGATAGGAAACAATTCCACTGAGCTTTTGAGGTGACGTATGGGGCTGTTCAATCTGAAGTATATTTTTAGGTAAGGATATCGGTGAAAAATGAGGAATCAATTGTCCTTTGAAAAGTTGAAATTAATTTTAGCAGATTTCCCACTACCAATTATCATTCTTTAATCAAGGTTATTTTTCTAATGGCATGAAAGTAAGTAAACATTTTTTTTATGCATAACACACCTCAATAGTCACAAAATTGTTTACATATGTCTTAAAATTTTGGAATTCTGTTTTACTTAATTCTAGGGAGTGAAAAATTCTGGAAATAAGTGACATTTTCACGTTCACGCTGTTTCTTAACCACTTTAACTGTCATAATGAAACACTTTCATAGGGTGATTATGCGGTGTGAAGGGGCGGGGGGGGGGGGGCTCGCCACTTTTTTCACATACCAGAGGTATTTCATGCAAAATTCTGACAATTTGTTTTACCATTATTCTTTATAAAAACAAGAACAGCAATTAATTTTGTGCTAAAATTCATGTGTAAATTATCATATTTTCCCTCTTTCCTATTGATTATTTCTGGCAATGGGTTTTGGCCTCCTCTGGGCCAATCAGAGCTTCGTATTCAATAACATGATGTACTTCCCCAATAAAATATCAGTGGTTATTTACCTCTAGCTTTTGATAATTTCCATGCAGATTTTGGTAATTTACCTCTAGCTCTGCAATTGTTTCTTTAACCCAGCGCAGGCCACATCCAATTACCAGAAATAAGCCGTCGAATATCACTCGGTCTTCAAAATTAATCAGATATTCCTCTCATGTTTTTCTGCGTATTAACAATCGGGAGAAGTTTTGCACAAACATTCCTCGCGTTGCGCGCTCGGCTTTTCAATCTACAAACGTTCTCCCTCTCGTTGCTATACGGAACACAACAATTGGTAAATATCCGATAATTTTGGAGGTCTTGTGGTACTACTATTGATAATTTTTAGAGTCTACAAAAATTGGAAAATTTACAAGAGGGAGGTTATATTCATGGGGAGAAAAATTTGGTAAAAATCACCATTCCGTTTTACAATAGAGTCGTGTTTTGATGGTTCAGGCAAACATATCGTGCTATTCACTAAGATTTGTTCACTGCTTACTAAAAATTATCATGATAAGGGCATAATTGTTCGTAAAAATTTAGAATTTTTTGTACAGTTAAATAATTTTTTCCGCAACGGTCAAAATGCAAATTCAGGATTCATTATTCGAAAAAATCCGAACAGAAATCTGTTCCTTCCTCCCCAAGGAAAACAAAAAGAAATTTCACAATTACAAGGGATTTTCCTTTTAATCTCTAATGAAGTGTAATTAATTATCTTGCTACATTACTGCGACTTTTATCAGCCGACATTCAGCAGATAACAATCTTCCAGCGAGATAATCATGATTTATCTCAAGAATAATTGGACAACGCGGTGTATCTAAGCATAATAATATCCTGAGCGCTTCAAGTTGGAGGGAAAAGTAGAGAGGGAATTTTGACGAGAAGGTGGAGACGGCTTGGTGTTTGTTGGCTTAACGCTCTCGGGCAATTTTCAAGGTTGCCTACTCAGTGCAATTGCAACCGCACACTGTCACGCGTGTTACATGCTCCATACACCAGACCTACTAGATACACCTCACGGCTTCGCCTCACGGTCGGCCATTGTCCGTCTCTCTCACTCCTATTCCGTCTCTCTCAGATTAATTCTCTCACTCGCTCAATCGCACAAATGGCTTTTCCACGTTTGTTTGTGTACATGTGTGCATTAAAGGCGAAAGGGGGGGGGGGGGGGGGGTGCTCGGCTTTTTTTTCCTGAATAAATATCGAAATCTTACCGCACACCGGTGACTGGTGTGCAATCGACCGAGACGCGATTGCGATCCGATCGCTCGTATTACCTTATACTTGTCGAATGTGCTAACATTATTTTCAGCAATTAGCGTTCAATGAGAGGACTCTGATTATATCAATATGTACATTTTAAATGTATGTTATTAGATCATTTTTTCTACTTGCAGGATTCATGACAGATTAATTCTTCTATTATTGGAGCTGTGAATATTTACATTTTTAAATGAACAAAAGTGAAGAAAAATAGGGAAATATGGAACTCTTAATAGGAGAGGATCCACAATTTGTTGAGCAAATTATTTTATGCATTCATCATTTTGAATTGTATTTCGATAGAACGGGAATGGATTTTTCTAAGTGAGAACTTGACGAAAAGGCTCAGGCAGAATGCGTGGCGAGGGCTGTCTGTCGTACGAGCTCAGGAATTATGTAGCACATGTGTTTGAACTAGATTTTTTGTCACTGCTGCTACATTCACCTAGCATCAGAATAGGTCTTTCTGTTTATTCATTAACAGAAATATTTTCGATTACTAGCAAACATATCCACTTTTCGTTTGCTATTACGTTGGAATTTATTAAAAAATTACGAATATATTTATAAGAATTTTCTACATGTAGGGGAGGGCGGGGCAAAATGGACACTTTAAGAAAAAAATAAAGTTCTCCCAATGAAAACCCACTAAAAAGCTTCTTGGTGACCCGAATCCAA
>JAPYZN010004104.1:0-10028 GCA_030522865.1 Psyttalia lounsburyi | reverse complement strand
TCCTTTCAGCCCATAAAAAAAGATAGAATTTTTTCAGAATTTTCGGAGACATGAAAAAAAACAGGTGGCTGGATTGACAAAGAATGCCTCATATGTAAATAAAAAAGCGAGAAAAAATTCAATTTAAATTTTAATAAAACGTATATTAAAAATTGCTCAGATCCATTTGTTTGATCCAAATGAATGTTATTTAGCTCGAAGAAAACATCTATAGATCCACCAGTTCTCCCAATAGATTCCAACAGGAGAAGCGCGAAAAAAAAATTAAAACCCATTGACGAATAGAATTTTCTGTTAAATTCTAATTGCATTCCTCACATAAAGGCCTTCTGTTAGAAATTGCTCCATTCATTCTTCCTTTTATTAATAATAAAAATTTGTATTAATTTTTCTCACACGAGAGTGACAAATATTGGTCAGACATTTAAGTAGAAACGGAAGTAAGGATCAGACCAGAAATAAGTTATGCAGAATTTTAAATTATGAGAATATATTCAATTTAATTTTAGTAAAAAAATCTGCACAGACCAGGCGATTTGTGTTTTCGGCCCCAATAACTTTTTCAATTCAATCAATTGAATCCCATTTTTTAACGCCTTTTGGACTAAAATAATTATATATTATAAATAATAATTATATGTGACTTATATCTGACCTTCAATTTTTGGCCGACAAAATATGTATACCTATATATTATACTTCATTATTTTTTATTATTTATTATAATATATATTATATATATACCGAATAGCTGGCTGATCCATAGAGGAGAGTGGTGCAAAATGGAACGATTTCACTTATCAATAACTCAAAATCAGCCGATCGAAAACGAGTGATTTTTTTCACCATCAAAGTCAAAACCCAGAGCTTTAATATGAATTGAAAATCGTTCAATTTCACTCTGCCGATCTCGAGTTATTGCCAATTGAAATTGTTCCATGTTGACCCACTCTCCCCTACGTCTTCCCACAAATCCTCCATAAATTTAGTCATATAACTGATACATACATAATAAAAAATAAAAATCAAAAAAACAAAAATAGTAATCTAACGCCACCTAAAAATATTGTAAAAATAGTCGCCGTTAGAAAAGGACAGCGCGCCTCAATATTGACAGATAATTGAAATGAAAATCCGTACATATTCGGATAGCTCAGATGGGAAGAGCACTCGACTGCTAATCGGAAGATCCCGGGTTCGATTCCCGGTCCGGGAATATCAGAATTTTGTCTTCAGTTATTTGTGGACTAGATATCCCACCGTCCGACCATCAAAAACGTGAAACGCACTCCCTCTACCCAATTAAAAAAAACTGCAGTAAAAACATTTGTTTATTGTTGTAGTTTTAACTGGTGTTGTTGTTGTATATACAAATATATATCTATGTACATATATATATCGCGTATGTACAAAGTAGGAAGACTGCCCATCAGTTCTCATAATTCGGCTTCCAGGAGGCAGGAATCTCGACGAAGAGGAGCACTATCACGACACCTAGTTTAGGTTATAGACAAGGCATAGGCTGGTTGGGGGGGGGGGGGGGGGGGGGGGGGGGGGGGGGGGGGGGGGGGGGGGGGGGGGGGGGTATCGGCGGGAGAAGAAAGGGGGCGAGAGTGAAGTAGGTTGGCATGGTAACCCGGCTCTTTCAGAGTTTGGGGGAATCGATGCGACAGTGGCGTAGCATCAGGTGGCGGCCCCGGATGACCGCGTCCAACAAGTGGAGTTACGTTTGTATTGAAAATAAAAATAGAGGGCGGGGAGGGGGGGGGGGGGGGAGTATTTTGTTGTTGAGACTCTGTCGTGCTTATGACTGACTGAAAACCATGCGTTCACGGTATACAAATGTATTTCAGAGTTGACAGGAGTACTTTATCAATCTCAATGTGTCAAATGCCGTTGTATTTGTTCTGAAATTTGATCGGATAATTGGGAAGATTGCCGTCGACAAATGTTTGCATTTTCGCGGTAACGGAAATTGAAGTCTGTTGAGGCTATTCAATGCGCAAGAATTCTCGCCAATTTGTTTTTTTTTTTTCGTGGATTTTTTTCTGTTTTTTTTTTTCTGTGGCTCTCAGAAAAACATATTGTCCCTCTGTATTTTATTGCGAGGACATTTCCTCAATTAAATTTAATGCAGAAGTTTGCGGGGTGATGCGGAGTTTTCGTGTTGTTGTTGAATGCGGCTGCCCAAATAATTGGCAGTTTCTCAGGTTTTAGGAGTGAGACGAGCAAATTGTCATCACTCGCCGGAGCCGAGGGAATTAATTGGTGTGACTTGACCTCGGGGGTAATATCGCTCTCTTGTGGCCTTCACTTAGCGAGACTCGAGAAGCCTAACAAAACCACTAATACTCGATACTCGACATTATTTTTCTTTTTCTCGCATTGAGATTTTTTTTTTCTTTTGGGCGTGGGGAGAGCAAAAATATGAAAACAAGAAAATAGAGGTTTTTGCGGGACAGGAGAGGAACTATTCGTGTGTCTGGCGTCCTTGAACTCTTAACCCACAATCGATTGTACGCCACATTTACCAGTGCGAGAGATCTTTTTCGATAATTTTGTTGGCGTGAAGGGTGTGCTAAACAAAAATACGAAAACTGTTTAGGGGAGGGGGGAGTATTTGACTTTGGAGTTTACGGACGTGCGGTTTGTTCTTGAGCGGGAGAGGGGGGATAATAGAAGAGGATATTGAGATGCACTGAAAGGATTCGATTTTTTTATTTTTGAACCCTTTGTTCGATTAACAATGAACAATTTTCATGAAAATAAAAATTTGTTGGGATTCATTTCAAATGAATTTCAGAAATCACATGGATAAATGAGAATTTTTAACGACCAATCGATACGATATTTAATAGAGAATTATTTTTGTGGAGGAAATTCGATATTGCGGAAAAATATAAAATTTGTAGGGGCTAAAATTCTCCCTCGTTACACGGAAAAATTTTGTTCCTGTGAAATTCTATACAATAATTCAATTAGTCTCAATTTCTCTTTTGAAACCTTTCGTTCGATAAACAATTGGACATTGTAATCAAAGTAAAAATTAGTTGGGATTCGTTTCAAATGTATTTCAGAAATCCCATGGATAAATGAGAATTTTTAACGATCAATAGATATGGTATTAAATAGGTAATTATTTTTATGGAGGAAATTCGATATTTTGGAAAAATAAATAAATTTGTCGGAGCTAAAATTTTCTCTCGTTACACGGACCAATTTTGCTTCTGTAAAATTCTACAAAATAATCCGATAAGCCTCCATTTTTATTTTCAAACCTTTCGTTCGATAAACAATTGAACATTTTAATGAAAATAAAAATCTGTTGAGATTCATTTCAATTGAACTTTAGGAATAACCTGGATCAATTGATCAATGGATAAATGGGAACTTTTAACGATAAATCGAAATTGTATTTAATATAGAATTATTTTACGGAGTAAATTCGACGGTTCCGCAAAAAAAAATGTGGTCGGTCAAATTTTCTCTCGTTGTACAGTAAAATTTTCCTTTTGTGAAATCCGACTAAATAATTCAATTAGTCTCCCTTTCTATTTTAGAACGTTGAGAAATGAATATTGACACAATTGTGGTTTTACAAGCCTTTTGACTATATTTCTCGTGAAATTCTCGATAAACTTTTGACTTTCAGGGTAAATAACTTGTCAGTCCTAAGATGTTTCCCCTTTCTATCCCATTTTTCAGTTGATACGACGTAAAAAGATGTAAAATGGCATTTCACTCCACGCTTACTCGAGTTTTTCAACCATTTTTCCTCAACTTTATTCACTTTCGTTATAAAAAACACATTGTCGGATGAAAATTGGAATTTCCAAGTGACAGTGACTTGTATTCACGGGGAAAAAAAATTCATAAAATGTGGAGTTAAACGGGCGAAATTCTCGTGGATTTAGAGATGTTTTAATAAATTGAAATCAGCCAGAAGTGTCTTAATCTACTAAAATGGTCCGCCTCGAGTGTAGGTCTGAGTAGAACACTGGAGGTACAGACCAGGCAAAAATTTCATAACTCACGGAAATTATCGATTTGCAGCAGATGTTTGAGTGGAAATGGGCGTATATATTAGACATAAATTACCAAATCTACTGAAATCATCAATTTCACGAGAGAATCGAAGTAGAACTGGAAATACGGGTCAGACAATTTTTTGACAATTCGATTGAATTACTGATTGAACATCGAACTATAAATTTTCATCGAGGCCTGAATTATGCAACCATTCACTGATATTTTATTACAAAATTTCGACATTTCGGGGGGTATTTTTTTTAGCTGCTTCCACACAAACAGACAATAACGTCACAATGTTTTATGAGTTTAGTACCACGTTGTGTCTCGCGCTAATCGAGTCCTCCGATCAATTCCTCTGTTACTCCAATCTACGCTCGTCTGGGGGATCACGTCAAAATCCTCGTTCACATTTATAGCATTAAGTCACGTCTCATTATCTTGTTCCCTAATCTATCCATCTCAAAAGCTCGATATTTTGTTTATTTCCACCGATAGCAGGAATTTCCTGAACACAGACAATTCCCCAGACCATTCTCAATTAATAATTTGGTGACAACGAGTGTGAATCTCGGCAATTACACGCGGAGAGAAAAATTCCCGTAATCTGCTGGCGTGAATTGTCTTCAGCCGATTTTTATAGGAATTGGAGAGAATAAATCCGTAACGATCTGTAAATTCCCCGGTTTGTTCTCGATAAAAATAGGAAACAGTCACGTAATTTTTCTGGAGAGTGTAAAATCTACCTGAAATGTCAACAATCATTATACCCTAGAACATAAAAATTCTGGGATGTTTAAGATTTTTTACGGAACGGTCCATAAAAATTAAAGAACATGTTAAAGGTCCTCCTCACTGGGACCCATGATTACTTCGCTCCCAGATAAGGTTTCGAAACGTAAAACTTCTACTTGAGACTTGAATGTCTGAAATCGACACCTTGGAATTAAGCTTGGACCTATTGCTCATGTAAAAATTTTTTGCAACTGGAATTCTCGATCTAAACCATAAAAAACTCATTTGAATTTAAAAGGGAATTTTTAATTTTCTTTTTTTTTTCTTTTTTTAAACCATAAAAAAATTAATTCAAGACTTGTCAAAGGCAAACCGAGGAGCCAGCATCTCTCAGATATTCTCAAAAGAATCAGAAATTGCTGTTCCCTCGATCTGAAAGTGTAAAATTTACCACAAATTTCAAGAATCATAAGACACGTGAACAAATTCTGAGATGTTTAAAAATTTCTACGGAACGTCCCAGAAAAATTAAAGAACACGTTAAATGTCCTCCTCACTGGGACTCATGAATACTTCGCTCCCAAATTATGTTTCGAACCATAATTTTCAAGTTTTTTTTACTGCTAATTTGTATTGACTATGTCTCTCCGTGCGGAATTACGTCTGAGGACTTTCGCCGTAAATATCTCGAGATCGGCAGAGTGAAATTCGCCCTTTTTACATTCATTTTAAAGTCTCTTTTCCATTCTTCAAAATGACACCTAATTCATCGAAATCGCTTCATTTGTTCACGAGATATCCTCCCTTTGCTCAACTTGCCTGAGCAACCGCTGTTACCGACCGCCCGACGTCGGCAGAGTAAATCCCTCAAGTGCTCCCTACCCGGCCCCGATAAATTACGACTTACTCCCGGGGGTAACCAAACTGCCTCATCAAAACGACGAAACCAGGTGATAACTCTTCCACGGTGGCACTCAACCCGAGGGCGCTCTCGGCCCAAACTCGCAAGCTTCATTTGTTCTCACTTTTTCCTTCACTTCTCCCCTTTTAACCTCTGAATTGGCAGATTGAGGTTGAGTGGAATGGAGTTGAATCCCTCACCCTCAGAAGTATTCAACAGTGAAATCGAGCTCTCGAATATTTTCTCAGAGATATCAATCCCCTCCACCAACTCCCGGTACGAAACCCCCGATGGAAGTCAATCATCCGTCACAGATGTCACGAGACGTTTGCATTTCCTCCCTCGACGAGTCGTTTCTTTATCGGCGCAAAGTGAAAAAATGCGAGAGATTGTGCAGCTGTACCAGAACAACGCGCTCGATAGCCAGACTGTCTCCAAGAGCACGTTAACAAGACCGTTGACGTCGAAAACCGTTGAAAATTGCACTGATCAGACGAGAAGGGCCAACAATTGTTTCGCCTTCTCGGACGTAAAAGCTCTGGTGAAAATTGAAAATGAACTGGGACCGTTGAGGGGCCAGCTCAGCGAACTCACAGGCAAAGTCAGGGCTCTCAATCTTATCGGCATTGACGACAATTTCCGGGAGAGTATCGCACACGAGGGGGGTCACGACAAGTGGGATGTCTACTTCAATCTTATTTATAATAAAGAGGACAACTTGATGAGGTCTTTTGCGGAGTTGAAAGCTGAAGGAGAGTCGCCTGAGCCCACTTGCAGTGAGAAGGAATCTTTAACTTTGGATGAGCCCCTTGGAGACCACAAAAGAACGTCTGGCAGTGAGAGTTATCATTGTAGAGACACTGAAAACGATGGATTCGTCGGCGACGTCGAGGCAAAGGAAAATATTGAGCTCTATGTAAACCCTGTATCGCGTCGAGATTCCTTGGATCTGACATCTTCTCAAGTGTTAGCTCTCGCGGAGGACCTGGAGTGCAGTCCGGGAGTATCTGCCGAGTGCGGGCATGAGGAGGAGCGAGATTTGAAGCTTTTGGTAAGCAACAGGAGTGAGACTACATCCCAAGTCGCTCAGAAATCCAACAGTTCGACAATCGATGAACTATCCCGGGACAAGATGACTATAGTTCCCATCATCTTTCACGACAGCTATTCCCAGAATTCCCTTTATTTTCCCCCAAAAAGAGAATTTGATTTTTCTAAAAAATCTGACGTGGAGTTTCATAAGAAATTGAAATTTCATTCCCCCCAAAATTGCCTCGATTTTCCTGACAAATCGGAGTTTGATTTTCTTCAGAACTTGAAAATCAACTCACCCAGTGAAATTGGGAATGTCCCTCAGCAAAGCTGCACTCGAGAATCAATGCGAAGGAGGTCATTACGAGGGATGACGTGTGGCCCAGAGGATTTCTACTCCTGTTAAATTATACGTTAAGCCCATATTACATGAAAATTCCTCGAATGTGACTGAAGTGTTATCTCTCGCGGAGGACGTGTAGTGTAGCTCGGGAGTATCTGGCGGTGGAGGGCATCAGGAGGACGGAGATTTGCGGCTTTTGGCAAGCAACAGGAGTGGGATTACATTCGAAATCGCAGAGAAATCCACCACTTCGAAAATCGATGAACTATTGAGGGATGAGATGAGAATAGTTCTCGTAATTTTTCATTGTAGCATATTCCCAGAATTTCCTCGGCTTCCATAGAACATCGGAATTTGATTGTCCCAAAAAATCAGAATTCTTTTTTTCCGAAACATCAGAACTTGTTTTTTCCAAAAGCTCGGAATTCTAATTTTCCACAAATGAGATCTTACTTTTTCAAAAAAATGTGTATTCCATTTCTCCCAAATATCATAATCAGCTCTTCTTCAGATCTTGAAAACCCATTCACCGATTGCAATTATGAATATCCCTTAGAAAACTAGCCCTCGAGAATTAATGGGGACTGACGATCATTATATGGACTGACGAGTGGCCCGGAGGATCTCTACTCCTGTTAAACTACAAATTAACCACATACTCCATGAAAATCCTCGAGCCTGACATCTCTTTTTCAAGTATTATCTCGCGCGAAGGACTTGGCATCCAGCCGGGAAGTACAAACAGGATGTAAGAGTCAGATAAAGAAAAATCGGAGAACCTTGACAAGCAACAGATGGACAGGACGATAATAGTCCCTCCTCCCTCGCGCCCTCCCCCCTCACAGAATACCCTAAATTTTCCCGGAAAATAATCTCATCGATAAAAGTTTCGAAAATCCTCTCGAAAAATTCCAGTCGAGAATTAATAGGAACAAATAGGATGAGAGTTACACGAGATCACTACACGAGATGATCTGTAGCCCAGAGGGTTTCGCTCCAGTAAACTGTATGTAAATCCCATATTGCGTCTAAACGGGCATCTTCTCCTTCTCAAGTGTTATCTCCCGCGAAGGACTTGGCGAGGAGCCGGAGTGAGTGTCTACACCAGAAGAAAAAGTTTTGATTGTTCACCGATACTGGGTAAGTCATATTCGCAAAGAGGAAAATTCCATAAAAATTATTAAAAAAAAATTAAGACAAAAAAGTCTAAATCTGAAATAAATAAAATAACATTATTGATTATGAGCAACAAAAAAGCGTAGCCAAATAGCTAATAAACATCGCCAAGGATGAGAATAATTTTTGTTTCCAAAAAAACCATAAATTCACCAACTGAATTTGCAAGTTCTTCCCTTGAGCTCCAAAATTCCACCCCCGAATCAATAAAACGGACTTCATTCTCCTGGATGACACATAGCCCGGAGGATTTCAACTTCCGTTGTACTTCACCCCCCACCCCCCCGAGACCGGCGGGAGAAAAAAATCAGAGAGTGAGTGAGCCAGCGAAAAAATTCCAGGTGCAGGCATTCCTCACTCGAAAAATCGATAGTTACAGCGACGTAACCACCGGAGAATTCTCTCCCGCCACCCCCGCCGCAGCCCCCAATCAAAACACAAAACTCCAAGTCATTAAAAAGTCTATTTGCCAGTCAACTCCCTCTCCAATCCTTACATCACCACTTGAAAAATGCCACGAGAGTTACGTTCCCAAAAATCAAAGCCACATGTTCCTAAAAATAAACCCCTCTCTTTCTCCGTAAAAACTGTGGGAATTAGATCAAGGAAGATCTGACACTTAGACAAGCAAAAGGCGTAGAACTTCACGCGTGACTCAGCAGAGAAAAAAAATATTGTTTCCTTATTTTTTTTTTTTTTTCAAGTTCTAATACGATACCTGAACAACTTAAATTGAGTGTTTCGAGGATCTCAATTGGAAACTTGGAAGTCTTCATTTAAAACTTTCGAGAGTCTCAATTGGCGACTCTAAAACGTCTTCATTTGAGATTTTCAAGGTATGAAATTTAGACTTCTGAAGGTCTCCACTCAAAACTTCTACTTGAGACTTGAATGCCTGAAATTGAGACATTCTAATTAAACTTGAAAATATTTTTCATGTAAAATTCTCCTCCAACTGAAATTCTGGATCTAAACCATAAAACGCAAATTGAACTTTAAAATGGAATTTGTAATTTAAATTTTATCTTCTTCTTTTAAAGAAGAACATAACATAACAAAAATTAATTTAAGACTTGTCAAAGTCGAAACGAGAAGCCACCATCTCTCAGATATTCGCAAAAGAACCAGAACTCGCTGTTCCCCGATCTGAGAAATCACTTGGTGACCCAAACTCCGGCCAACCCCTTCAAAAAAAAAAGAATCCACCGAGAATTAATGGAGGGCTTAACAGCCCAGAATAACGTCACCCCCTCAAGCCTCCAATTCCCGTTAAACTTCACACCCCGGAGGGCCTGAGAAAAAAATCTCAGAGCGAGTGAGGGAGTGAAAGGTGAAAATTCCAGGTGCGGGCGTCCCTCTCTCGAAAAATCGATAGTTACAGAGACGTAACCACCGGGTGAACTCCTCCCCCGCATCCCCTCCGCGCGGTACCCCAATCAAAACCCCAAAACCGAAATCATTAAAAAGTCTCCTTGCGAGTGAGCCCATTTGCCTTTTCGCCTTAGGATGATCCCCGGCTCCGCAGAAAAAAAAACGTCACCCGGCGAATCTGAAAATCGTGGGAAATGGGGTCACTTCCTGCAGCACGAATATCCGCCATCCTCCCCATAAGCTTGTCCCGGGCCTCTACGTGAAGACAATAACGACGAGGTCTCCTCCCAATTTTTCCTCCCCCCCCCCTCCCCTACCGCCACCTCCTCCTTTACATCCTCCCAGGGGGTGGAATGTTTTTTATTTTCCGTCAAGTTAACAAAGTTGCAGTTTCGAATTCGTAAATTCCCGTTGCATTTCGGCGTCGCTCGCCACATCCCC
>JAPYZN010004101.1:0-14970 GCA_030522865.1 Psyttalia lounsburyi | reverse complement strand
TTGTCAGCCTTCGTCATTCCTACCTGGGCAGGAATGCGATTTGGATTAGTTTGGATAGGATCAGGGAATATACACAATATAAATTCTACAAGATTTTTTCTGACAACAATGGATAATTTGTGCGTGAAAGTTTTTCTCTTCAATTTTGCAAACACTTGAAGATTTCAGCTTAATAGTTTTAGTAGTTCTTGAAGTCGACTATTTCATGAACAACTACTGCGTCAAGTACGACGTTTGGTCTTAGCAATCGAATGTTTCATCATAACTTCTTAGAATGTCATGTCATGTGACTGCATGATTTGCTGGAGTCGATAACTTAATGTGTTTATAATTATGTGTCTAACTGGTCCATACCCATGCTATTGGATTTCGTGCGCCTTTTTCTGAAAATATAATTGCTTCAGATTCTGAAACACCCAGTGGCCGGAGTTGAAACGAGCGAGACCCCGCTGCGATAATTAATATTCGGCACGTTTAGCTGAATTGGAGACTTTTTGCTCCCAGGATGCAGTTGCTTATTTCCCCCGTCTATATTTGGAACGAGAGATCCCACTGATTGAGATGTGACCAGGGAGATGACGCGCCGTCAGGTATATAACATTCCCGGCGCCCCTTATACCAGTCCGATCTTTGTTCCGATTCTATTGGTCCTCTCTCCTTCAAAATCTCTAGTCCCTCTATCTTCATAAAGCTACCTTCACATTGGCACGAAAACATCTGTTCTTTCTTTCCTCATTTCCGGAATAACATTCTCCGGTGGTTTTTTTTTTCTTTACAAATGGACTATTTTTTTTCACCCGCAAAATTGACGGGATTTTTGCTCAGAAAATATGTGGATTTAGGGTGATTTTGCTATTGAGGGAACGATGGGATGAATTGAGATTGAATTAGCCTCTTGTGAATGGTGCCTCAAGAGGGGCAGCCGATTGATTCGTCATCCGTGCGCTCGGCCTTGCAAAACGTCCCGTAGTACGCCAAGAAACATGCCATCAGAGTCTCGTCGATGGACTTTTTGTCCGCAGTCCGACGACTAGTCTAACCACCCCATGTATATAATCCATCTCCGGGCCTCATCGAATCGACAAACATTTAATTAAATACAGTTTTTCGTTTGTCGCTGGAGCGGGGTGGAGGGGGATGGGGCGCTTTAATACCCCTTTTACTTATGTACGAATCGAACCATTCGTCTCGGCAACTCCCCGATAAATCAAAGAAATACAGTTTGGTATAAAGAGGAGGCACGTTTGTTTCTCAGAAGGGAAACGCACACAAATGTACAAGCAAAAACCGATATAATTAGTAGCTGCGCGTGTCGACTCTGCTCTTTTGTTCTGTTCCGGAGGAAATTTTGACGTTTGTTGGGTAATTTCGCGGTAGTCCAAATGCGAGATCAAACTGAAGGTCAATTTCGTTGCCAATTGAATGATTTGGGAAACTATTCGCATTCAGAGAATTCAATAACTGCATGTGTTTTTCAATGATCTGAAGAAAAATTCGACTTATGATTAAAGCTCGTAAATCTAGTTTATTACACTGAGAGAAAAATATAATTTCTCCAAACATATTTGTTTGGGACAACCAAATGCCGAAAATTACTATAGTAAAATTCGCTTGAAAATCTTGTCCAAAGAATAGTTAATTAATAATATTTTTTTTTCAGTATGTCAATGTGAATATTTAACTTGTTGTGAGAATCCGAAAATGATGCTTGAAAATCTCTATCTGAAAACCTTTGAAAGTCTCAATTTAATCCAAATTAATTCTGAATTGGTCACTTTATGAGGAAATTCGATTTTTCTATGAAGGATTGTTCAACAATTGACATTGTCTCAGTAAAAAAATCATAGAAAATTCAAAATTCGAAATTCAAATTTCACGAACCGACTGAATGCATTAGACAAAAGAAACTTCGCCTGGGAATGTTTCCGCCCCAGGAGTTCCCCCACTGAGCTCTTCTCTCCTCAAACAACACCTCTACTAATCCTGAAGTTTTTCCGTCTCTCCAATCATTCACTGGTCGAATGACTGGTATGTATAAGCAGCACGCGACCAAATCGTGGCCGAGCAAGCGAGCTATGCACCATGTATTTCGTTATACGCAATATTCCTCCTCCCCTCCTCCTCCCTCTCTCACCTTGTTAACTCTGGTCCCCGAGTGGCGGCTTTGACAGACGCGGCTGGCGTGAAAACGCTCGCCAATTAACCCAACTGTGAATTATGCACCGGGCCACCACTAATTTAGTACGTGACTTATGTCGTACTTGCCAGCCAACAAGACAGACTTCACTGGACGCAAAATTTCGTGAGTTATATCCATCCGTCTTTCACTCCTATATCCTCCCAACAACTTTGAAACTCTCAATGGTGTCTTTACTGTTTGAATGTTACCTACGACTTTAGTTCTTCTTCGTGTGCGCACACACCGGACATCCGGCAGTGCTTTCCCTTTGATGTACAGAGGCCGGCGGCAGGACTTTGGATTTTCAGAACCCGACGAATGAAATATCGAGTGTTCTCTATGCCGTGCGTCGATTCAAAGTTTCCCTCGTTGACTTTGCCGTTGAAAAAAAATCCCTGTAAAGACGTAGAGAAAATAAAATAGAAATTAAAAAAACAAGAGGGAGAGAACAAAGTTTGAGGAAGAAACCACAGGGTCAGGGAGAAATGCCCGTTGAATAAATCGCGATGACGACTGAAGAGCGAAAAAGACAGCGAGGAGGGGGGGGGGATTGCACGCGATGGTTTATTCAGGAACAATAGATAGTCCCTGGAGTTATATTCGAATGGAGACCTACGGGAGAGTAGAGTCGGCTGCATCAAACATCTCGCAGTGCTCCGAGCCACAAATCGGAAGGCCAAGAGACGATATATTTTATATCATTTCACGACTGAACATACGATGCCGCATTCCTCTTTCCTTTTATCATCGAGAACATTCATTATATTTCTCTTTGCGTACAAAGCATGTATTTAACGTCAAAAGATAAACCGAGGTAATGAAAACAGATAAAAAATAAAATAAAATAAAAATAGAGTGAAAAAGAACCAACAACTCCTGGAGAACTAATTGAAGTAAATTAGTACAGTGACGTTATCCTCGAGCTGTTCTCTTCCTCTTTCTCTGTCAAGCGCACACTGCACCTCATAACGCTCGAACTGAAATCCTGCTCTGTATATTACAAACTGTATGCGACCCATGCCAGCCCGAGACAATCTATCACTTAGTCATACAAAGAAAGTTTGACGCAACGTCAAAAAGCGGACTCGTTAATTTTTCATACTATTCACCCTCCCAATGTGGAACACATATACACCATCGCAAGTTATATACTTACATCAGTCGCCCGGGCTATCCGTTCTTTCTCGCTCGACACTAGTCGCCGATGCTTTTATGTGTGTAACCTCGTTCCTCCGTTCCTCCTTCCTGTCCTCTAACTCCGCTCGCCCCTCGTCCTCGACGTCCTCTCACTCTGGTCCGGCAAGTTGTCCTCGACGTTACATTAATTATTCAACTTCTGGGATACAGGAGACTTCGAGCGTCACCTTCTCTACCTCGTCAGCACTTCTATTCCCAATGTTCACTGCAAACGTATGAGGGGGAGAAATAAAAAAAAAAAGGAGTACAAGGAGTAAAAATATGGTAAAGCTTTTCAGATACTCATGACCTGAGAGAAATACTCCATGAAAAACAGTTGACACCTTCAGTCAGTATATTTTATAGTTGACGGAAAAATTAATGTAATCTGACCCTGAACATTCATATTTCATTGAGAAATTGGATAAATTGAGGAATTATATTATTTATGGCGCCTAAAAATCAAATGATACAAGATGAGTTGGTTCAGAAACGAAAGAAAACTTGACAATGGTTTTTTTCAAGTATCAAACGTCGATGTCTTAAAGTGCAATAAAATTATTCTTAATTAATAAAATTAGGAACAATACGAGACGAGAGATATTGCGCTGGGACGAATTCAGATCGAAAATGAGACGTCTCTTACTGTCGGTATCTTCCATTAATTATTGCAACCTCAGTGACACAATGTCCAGTGCAAATGCATGAAATAACATAATAAAAAATTAAGCATAAAATGAATTCAGAGATGAAAAATAAAACTAGACCGAAGCTTTTTGTACCCTCCCGTTATACCTCACGAATATGGGGATATATAATCAGCCGATATGAGTCGTAAAAATTTTTCTCAACTACACTAAGAAATTATGAACGATCGTAAAAGTGAGAAAATGGGAATATTCAAAGAGCAAATGATTTTTATTGCTATTCACTGGTAGACTGCCATCGGTTACTTTGTATATATTTCATATGCACTGGAAAGAGTCAGGACAAATGGCGAGATGGTGGTGAGGGTGGGTAAAAAGTGCAGGAAAATCACGAAGTTTCGCATTAAAATTGAATTAGCCAGCTCGCGTCTAACAGTGGATAAGAGCTTTTCTCGGTGGCGCTTGGATACCCGTTAATTAGTTGCCGACGTTAAAACTCAGGGTGAGTCCAGGCCTCTCGGCGGGAAGTTATACGCTGAGGTATCGAGAAGACCCCCTCACCACCCCCTTCTTGTATTTACGAGGGTAACTTTGCTCTAAGCCTTCATTCACCACCTCTTTCCCCCTCATTTCTTGCAACGGTATTTCCACCCCCCCTCCCTCCTACCACCGCCATTCTTTGCCAAGCATCCACTGTTTTTAACTTTATCACAACTGAAGTATGATTTTACGATTCTCCCTGTTAAATATTCCATCGGGCCGTAAACCAAACGCGTTACCATAAAAGAATCCTGTTAACGTTGAAAATTGACGAGTGCAAGCCCAATGGGGTGGTCATAATAAAACATTCCCTATATTTCAGTTTCTTTGGGTCTCGCAGAAAGAGATCTTCATCGAATTGAATCGTCCTCTTCTTCCAGGTTTTCATATAATTTGATGGAAACATTTCAAAGGACGAGACAATCATTCGTTCAACGTCGAATGTGCACGGGTGGAGGACAACTGATTGAAGGCAATGCGAATGAATCGAGACTGAAAACGATCGAGAAATATCAAGGCTTCGGACTTTTTTACATGGACGATCCCACCGTACGTGCATTGAAAGGCAAGAGGATTATGAAAGAAGGAGAAGGAGAAAGAGAGGATAATTCAGCTGTCCTCGTCCACTTCCGTCTAACCCAAAACTCTCATCCGGTATTTGTTGGACACTATTTGGGTATTAACGCCAAGAACAAATAGACTTTTCCTGATATTTTGATGAGACAATTGAGCTGATTCGAGGCGTCCCACAAAACTTGGGCTCCAGTGGCTCCACCTTTGAAGGCTTATGCCGATTCAGAATGAAGCTTGATTCATGAAGACGGCAGGGACCTCCTTGGGATCTGC
This sequence comes from Psyttalia lounsburyi, assembly GCA_030522865.1. NCBI lineage: Eukaryota > Metazoa > Arthropoda > Insecta > Hymenoptera > Braconidae > Psyttalia > Psyttalia lounsburyi. The sequence continues at coordinate 9,582 of JAPYZN010004101.1, read as the reverse complement.
GGCTCCACAGTCCCAAGGTCGTGGCGGGTGGTCCTGACTCTTGATTTCTTGTTTCCACTCTGTGCTGTGGCTGCTGGCTTGTGCTTCGCCAATGCGACAAGAAGAGAGAGAGGCAGAGGGAGAGAGAGGGAGGGAGGGAGAGAGGTGCACTGGCAGTAAATGCTCTCCGAAGTCACGTTGAAAAGCCAGAGAGAAGTTGAGAGGGAGAGAATACGGTGGATACGAGAGGGGCAAAAGAGACCTGGGCAGACTCTCGTGGTCTCCAACTCTAGCGATTGTCGATTTAAATGTTTACTAATAACCAGGCTTGTCCCACAACCACCCAGAAGTCAAGTTGCTTTGCATTTTTATAAGTACACATGGAAAGGGAACGAAGGAGGAGAAGCCACTGGGACTTATTTCCCAGAATCGACATTTCATATTCATCGCTGCCTCATCGCATCTGAAAATCTTCGCATCCTCTGTCTCCTCTCGTGACCACTGTATTCTGTAAGCTTTTAGGTGAATTCATGGAATGGAGTGCAGGGATCAATGAGTACATCATAATTTATCTTTCATAATGATTCGTTTATTGCGAAATTTCACGCTGGCGAATTCTCTTTTGGTTGAATTACTTCTTTTTTTTCATTAGTTCTCACCAATGTGGCAAAATCAGGGGAGAATTTCTCTTGGTTTAAATACCGGCGTTCAGGAATTTTGGACACGAATGACTAAGAGGTTTTGATGGTGATCGTGCTGACTGTCGACGTGATATGTGCGACGCGGCCTTTTCTTCATTTTAGTCATCAACTCTGTTGAAACGTAAAATCGAGGTGAGTACGGTTGCAACAAGACAGGCAACAGAGTCTCAATTTGAATGAATGTGCTTTTCAAGCCATAAAATTGATAATAAAGATTTCTTTGACATTTGCTTTTTTCGCCACTTATGCCAGCCTGAGATCAACGATCAATACCCTTGAGACCGCGTCGACCTTTTTTTTCGTTAATTTTTTACTCTTTTTCCATTTTTATTAAACATTGCAATAACAATAATATAAGAATCGTCGGTCAGTCCTCGTCACAAATCATCATTAATTAGCACGAATTACGATTCTGATTATATAATAATAATAATGCTGTGTTTTTTTTCTACTCTACATACAATACATACACTTTTGTTTTTGTTTCATTTGTGACTGGGCGTTGGACCAGCTCCCTGACTACTATTTACAAACGCATAAATAATAATATTAATCATCACTATATGTATATTTATAGGTTCATATACATAATATCGAATTCATCGCTAGGGTATACGGTTTCTCCATTCTCCATTTTTCTCTTATAATTTCGGCTACAATCAGTTTTGGTTAAGGAATCCATTCTCACGTGTACTTTTTCGCTATTCGTACTCAAAGGAGGATTCAATGGGTGAGAAAAGGAAGTTGTAGGGAGACTGGAGGAGGGGGTGAGGGGCGGGGCAGTATCTTGCATTCCTTTCTTTGTTAAAACTCATTGAAACTGTACACTAATTTACAAGATATATTTGGAGTCTGTTTATTGTCAGCCACAAAAACATTTGTGCCGTGTGCCGTTGATATTAGTGTTTTTTTTGCACATTCTTTGAGAATGCATTACAATCAATTTACAGACACGACCTAACGGCTATCACGAAATCACACACGACCAGGAGACTTGAGCTCCGACGGTGGATGACTGCCACCACTTGGATGTGGTGACTGTTGGTCCGATCTACCCGATGACGCTGTCGATGATGATGATGGTGATACACCGGATGAGGCAGTCAATAGGACAGGGGGACCAGAATTTGTACTACCGTTTATCACGAACGGTTTAACATTGCTCGTAGCGGATGATGCTGACGGTGAGGTTGTGGTGAGAATGCCAGGGACACTCGTTGGAGGCATAACACCACCGAGACCACCCAGTGTTCTTGAGTAGGTCTCTAACAATGCCATATCGCCGGACCCAAGGTGAGAGGCACTGTAAAAATTTCTATAGAAATCCGGATGGGGCCTGACAAATTGCGCACCCGCGTGCATTGCCGGATGAAGGGGATGATGAGGAGGTAGACGACTCGCCAAGGGACTTACAATTTTGCCACCACCATTACCACCCCCATAGGGTGATCCTAAACCAGTCATAGCTTGATTAGTACTCGTCTGGTCGCCATCTTTGCTTGCCATGTCGGCTAATGACCAAATGCGGGGCTTCGTGGGTCCACTTCCTGTGGACGATGCACTCGTTGATGGTGGCAAATGACTCGTGCCACTGCCAACACCACCGGGTGATGTGCTTTCCGGAGATGGATGACGGAGTAGTCTACCATGTGCAGCGGCCAAATACGCGGGATGCTGGAGTTGAAGTGGATGCCTAGGTTCTCGCTGATCGAAGAGGCACTCAGGACTGTCGGGGCCACTGTCGGCACGCGATTCACTCCACTCGCTCTCAGTTCTACCTGGCAAACCACCGGATGCACCGCCAGAACCGTGTAACAGGTCTAGACGGTGGGCAGGCCTCTCTCCGTCCTCACTCGAACCCGTTCCCGAGTCCTTCGAGTCTGCGAATGATAAAGGTACATTTTTGGGTTATCTAAGAATATAAAATTGAATTAGCGACAGGTGGAAATTGATTTTTGGGGGATTATGCTGATTCTTACCTAGTCGATCTTTCTCGTCTACACTCTTTCGCCCGCTGTCGTCGTCCTCGTTATTATTATCCTCATCCTCTACCCTGTTTCTCGGTTCCCACGTCATCTTGTTTTCCTTTTTGAGTCTTCTTCTTGCGTTGGCAAACCACGTTGATACCTGAGTCAATGTCATTTTCGTGATGATTGCCAGCATTATCTTTTCACCTTTTGTTGGGTAGGGATTCTTCTTGTGCTCGTTGAGCCACGCTTTCAGCGTACTCGTTGTTTCCCTTGTTGCATTTTTTCGTCTGGCCCCATTCAGATCCATTCCATAACTGCAACAGAAAGAAAATACGAAGCTCACGATAAAGTCATGTCGACAGTATAAATCGAATGCCTGATATTACCCAGTCAATTGCGTTCTTTTAATATTTTTCAAGGGAAAAGCCTTTTGATTTAAGGTGATGGGGTCAGTTGGTGGCGGCGAGTGGGGGAGCGTGTGGTGGTAAGTACGGACTAGTTGCCCAACTCTTTATACTTCTTCAACGAAGTAAGTCGAAGCGCAGATTGTCATAAAACGAGTAAGATGCTGAGAAACGACGCGTCACCTGGTGAGCGAATGTGAAATTGCGGTTTGCGTGGGGACAGTTTAGTTGAGGCCTTAGTTATTTACGTAAAATTAGGATAAAAAAACGTCCTGGCGGCCAGTACCAAGTGTGACTTGGGGCAAGCTACCTTTCAAAGCCCGAAAACTAATGGTCACAAGTAATTTGAGCGCATTGCAAGAAGTACCGAATTACTGTCCGCACGTGCAATCACTACTTTGTACAAATATCGAATTTTATTAAAGATTCTATTATTGGGAGGGAATTCCTTTGTGCGAAGGCAGTTCACTTGTGGAAAAGGTGAAATTTCAGAAATTAAAAATTAGAAATGTGGAACGAAAAATTTCAAACTCAAAATTTTGACTCAAAAATTAAAAATTCAGAATTTGGACTTGAAAATATTTCATTAAACTTTGAATATGAAAATGTGGATCCGCTTTACACGAGTAAATTCCATCTATGCAAGAAAATTTCTTCTCAATAAAAAAGGCCTCAATGAGCGGACCCCTCTCCCTTTATTATCCCCTCTCTCCATTTAAACCCCTTTTCATAGAACCGCGTCACTCTCATTAATAAAACTGAAAATAAGAAAAAAATTTGCTTATAAAGTTGTGTTCAAATTTGAGAATTTTTTCTCTGTGTAGTACTGACTGCAGGTATTTTCTACACTTGTCACCAGTAAAATTGGTACTTGCTCCAAGTATTTTTCTCACTAGCCGTCAGTACCTTGTACTCCCAGCAAGTATTTTTTTTGAGTGTATATTAGAGTCATTTGAATTCCAAACTCGTGAAATTTCACTTGTACCGTGAGTAGTTTAAACGCACCCTTTTTTAATGGTTAAAAATTAATATATATGTTTTATTATGTTTAATGATCACTTCTTGAAAAAACTCCCAATTGTTTGGCCGGAATCCTGAAATTCTTCAGAATTGTCGAGAATACTTCGCAATAAAAAAAATCGTTAATTTTTCAAAGAACTGACTACGTATTATTTTCAATTCTGCAACTTTGAATGGAGATCTGTAAGGGTTCATTGAGCCTCTATATCAATATAAAATTAACAATCGTGTTTAACAATTATTCGACTTCATATATACAACTATTCCATTAGTTCGACCACTTAATTTTGCACTCGATGGAGGACTTTTATTTAAGAAAATAAAATATTACAAGCAAAAAAATAGACGATTATAAAATTTGCTACTGACGACGCTGCGCCTCCTCTCCAGCCTGTCCCCTCATAACATCCCGAGAAACCCAGTTGAAAATACGAAATATATTCCAGTGAGACAGAACAGTAAACCCGTCGGGAAACTTATCCAATCGTGCCCTCGTTACACCCATAGCGTAAAAAAGTCCTACGAGGATCGAAGAGAATAACTGGTATGTGCTTTTCCTCTCAAACCCAAACCCCAAGTTACTTCCACAAAGAGAAGAACAGAGAGACAGAGTAAAGCGGTGGATAGTACTTTCATCCCAACGCAGATCTCTATCTAACGGTTTAAGCTCCTTCCTCTCCTCTCTCGCTCTCAAGGAGGACCCACTCGTGTGCGGCTTTCAGTAGAGCGAATAGGGTACCCCAAGAGATAGAACGTCCAAGGAGAAGAGCCCCGTACCAAAACCCTCGAGGAACCCATTACTAAAAGACTAACCCTTATCAAAGATTAAACTTTGGTATAACTGCTGAATCGACGGGATCGAAATTAAATTTTCCAAGTCGACTTTGTCTCCATTCCCAAACTCTCAATCCCTATTTCTTAAATTCTCTTTCTCCTCCCATTGACTATTATTCGACGAGATTTGCAGCAGTTGAAGCCTTGACACTGTCGCAAATGCTGTCATTATTGAACCTAATCTCTCCCGCTTCCCACACCCCCTCATTTTGTCAGGGTCCGCTGTGACGTTGTCGTTGGGAGCGAGAGGTGTTGGCGGATATGGGCTCACGGTTCATGGCAAAAGAGAGACGGGAAATTAATAAAACTGTCAGTTTATCCCCTCTCAACCCGAGAGACACATCAGGGACCGTGGCCGGTGGGTGGAGGGATGTATGGCAGATATCTACAGTATAAAGTAGAGGGGGCAAAAAAAATATATATATAACTTGAACCACCCTCTCATGCATGCGGGATTCAGGCAGCTGAAACGATGCGCTAAACATTTCAATTTGGCATCAGAGAGCGCTTTCATCGCGATATATATCTCTCTTTATCTGCTTCAAACTGTCGTATACATTGTATATGCGAGAGGTTTTCACGGAGTATGAAGTGAGAAAGATGAACGGACAGACGTGATGGGTGATACGAGTGAACGAGAGTAAGTGAAGAGACACCAGTCAGGGAAAATACGAGCGGGAGAGACGAAAAAAAAAAGAAGAGACGCAAATGGAGAAAGTGCTGGAGCAGAAGGAGCAGTAGAAAGAGACAAACTGGAGCTTAATCCCCGGCATGTTTGCCAGCGGCAAATGGCGTTCTGCAGTTATTTTAAAATTCAGCCCCTGGATGAGGGATAGGTGCGAGAGAGGCTGCGAGAAAGGGGGTGGATGGATTAAAAAATCAGAGTGGAAGCTTGTTTCTCATGATAACAGCCCATTCCGTGTGGCGCTTGAGCTTCTGCTTTTCACTGGCGTCGAAGAGCTGTCAGCAGGGGGAGGGGCGGGGGATAAAGGGAGAGCTGAAAAAGGGCCCGGTGAGAATTTTCCTCGCGACAACGATATCCGACGGTGGCCAAACACACTCGGAAAACGGCAAATTCTCGGGTTTTCCTCTCCCCGTGTAGCCCTCAACTGTCTAAATATTCGAGAGTTGAATTCACATAGTTTATATATACGCGTTATATAGATACTCGAGAGTTTGAATATCGTGGAACCCTTTCCTCTCATGCGCGAACCGATCGCATCAACTGCTTGTTTCCATGGCGATTGCTAATCGGGCCGTGCTGGAGGCAACTCCCTCCGCACAACCCCTTCTGTCCACCCTTTTTTCACACCGTGGTACCCCACCTCTTCAGCATTTTGTACTCTACCGTGTGAACGACCCACGTCTCTTTTCATTTAACATTCTGTTTTACTTATTTGTTGAGAAGGAAAAAAAATACTCTGGTCTCATCTGTTGTGAGTATACAGATAAAATTGGACATGTGGGGGCAGGTGTGCGTGTGCGTCTTTTGGGGACTCCGCCCCTTTCTGTAAACAGCTGTAAGAGGGTAACGTAATACCCAGGGTGATACATTCATTTTGACCCACCTCCCTGAACTAAAAGCTCTTCCCCTCGTGGATTTCAGACACGCAAAGGTGCGTAGCCATTTCTACATTAAAACGTATGCCGCCATAATCAAACTTATGTACAGTGGCTTTTATAATGAACAATATTCACGCAACTCCCCCGGTCATTTGCTCGTTGTTAATGAAATGTTGGATTCTGTAGGTACTCTAATCCTGGCAATTAATCAGTGAAAGAATTTTAGTGGCCATTGACTTACAACCCAAAGATAGTCGCCATCTTTACACATTTCATCATGCACTCCAGTAATTTAATCTACCGTGAAGCCACGCCAAGCCGGATCTCCTCCAGGTGTACTCTTTTCTCCGCCCCTCGTAATCCGACAATTTTTATTTATTCAATCAAGTTCAAACTCGAAATTCCTCCAACACCTCATTATAAATTAATGACGAGTGGTGAGGGATGCTGCGAGTGCAGTTAACACGATAGGATACGTCTCGCGTAAATGTGGATGCCTCATAAATCAACCTCGATATGCTGTGCAGTTTGACATGAATATAAACATTTGGATTCGAGAATGAGCAGTGCTATGCACTTGGTATCTTGTCATTAGAGTGGAGTTTAATGGTTGCGGAATGATCATTCTGGATTTACATAATTCTCCGATCAGCGGTGATAAATATTCACTTTATTTATCGTTTAATTATTGATGAAAATGTGATATTCAATTCATTTTGAATTAGTAATGTACTTCCCGTCAACAACATGGAGATGAGATTCGATATTTTTGGGCAGTCTCATCAATTGTTGACGATGTAGATCTGGAACACAGAAGTTTGATCGTAGGTCTCTACGATCGTAGTCTCTGTAAGTTAGAAGTGGACTAATGGATTGTCATGCGAATCGGAGAATCACCATTTCATTGTATGCTCCAGAATAGAAATGATTTTTCAGTGACAACATCCAAGCAAGTATCATGTAAACGCAATGGGAATGACAAGATTTTTTCTCTCGAAATTTCAGGAAGGATTTCCAATCGGCCTTATCCAATATTTCTTATTGAGAAGGGCTCGGATAATTTTAAAATTTCCCCAGAATCAAATGTTCAACTAACGAGGACAGCCGCGCATTTCGTGTGACAATGTCAAGGGATTGGATGGAGGCAGACGTTTCTCGGTTCTCGGATGATGTACGGCCATTTAATGACCCGGTGACGGTATGGGTGGTGATGGTTTTTGCTCGAGCCGAACCGCTCCACGCACCGAGGCCCCCTAGGCGACGCGGAGACAACTCTGGGATGCAGATGACAGGCCTGCCGAACGCGTATCATTAGTCGCCTAATGACCCAGCGGATATGAGAAATACAGTTCCAATAGTACAACCCCCACGTGGCAAATCACCCAGACCAGTGAAATAATTCATCTCGTTAGTCCAATGGATTTAATTGATATTCAGCCGGCGTTGAGATGTCGCGTTGTGCGTACAAGTACACGATAACCTCATATCGAAACAATGTGCACGTGCCCCCTCCTGCGCTTGGCTCGATCAGTTTTGTTCACTCGTCTTTTCTTATTGTCTACCCTATATGTCCCCGGAAGCAGGGCCAATCCGGCGGAAAGACAAAGCCGTTGACCCGCCGCGATCCCAACGACCTCGCGTCCCATGCACATGCCAACGCTGCACTATTGCTTCCATTTCTTTTAATACCACTTCTCCCTGCTTCGTTAGTTTTTTTACCTTCTTCAAGTGGATGCAATCAATAAATGTACGAAGCACTTGCATTGTATGTCGTCAAGAATTTACGTAACGAGTTCGTCGATCGCAAGCTAAATTACTGATTATGAAGAAGGTATTTTTACAAAAGGAAAAAGGAGAAAAAACGGAAACACGAGGGAATACATTATGATAATTTCAGCTTGGAACCAGTGCACGTAATCGTTAACGCCGTGTTCTCAATTTGCAAAATTCACATCAGTGTAGAACAATGGGCAACATTTTCTCTCCAATTTTTTTCCTCTCTTCTTTTTTCCAACTCTTTAGTCTTGTTAATTTATTTCTCCCAATGATTAACTCATTTGGATTCTCACGAAATAAGTACATAACAATTATACCACTGATTAGCAATGATTATTTAACTCGGCTACACGTGATGAGTGATAAACATTCATGACGTTTAATTTTTCGAGGTTTTAATGGGTTTCAGCGTTATCGTGGAAATAAATTAAGGTAACTCGATGGTGAACCATTTACTGATCATAAAATTGAGTGCTTCTGTTTGCGTAATTTTTTGGTAATTGGGCATTTTATGATAGCAACGGAAAAAGGAAGTTGGGAATATTTATTGTGAATTAATTGTTGAACCGTTCAAATGAAATTACGAAAGATAATATAAATATAAATTTGGAATTATTATTAGTGGAATGTTTCAAATCATTGATTAGTTAATTATACAAAATGTTCTGAAATGTCACTAAAAAATATCATACGGCAAAGCAATATCCTTTCCTAAATTTCCCCGAGTCGATTGACTTTAACTGCTTTCGAAATTTCCTAAGTAAAATTATCTAAAACTTCCATGGAATTAATCCTGTAAAAAACGCGCTTTCGGAAAAATTTCAACAGTATATTACAACTGAAAGAACCCGAGACTTCAATGAAAAGCGTGGAAATAATATTTAAAATATTTCCGTATCCTTCCAATGTATCATTGGCTCACGTATTGTCTCGAAGTAGTTCGGAGTCACGTTTTTCGGTATAAGTAATATCGGCACATGCTCACCCCCCGAGTAAGGTAATGCGCGCGTGGGTTGAACATCATCAAGTGGACTTGTACCAACAACACCTCGATGAAAAATCCAACGGATTGGACAACACTGGGATGGTTGAAGAATGAGAAGGAGAGAAACATTGTGAGCAGAAATGTGACGCACTTCCGGCGTTGGCTGCTTCGTATGCAAGGAAACGATCGGGTACTACAGCTTGCTTAGCATCCATTCGGTCTAGTCGACTGCCGCACTGATCTTTCCCTTACCCCCCCCCCCCCCCCCCCCCCCCCCCCCCCCCCCCCCCCCCCCCCCCCCCCCCCCCCCCCCCCCCCCCCCCCCCCCCCCCCCCCCACCCCCCCCCCCC
>JAPYZN010004099.1:0-15917 GCA_030522865.1 Psyttalia lounsburyi | reverse complement strand
TTTTTCGACTTTCCCAGCTTGATCTAAGTCTTCTCTCATCGAAACAAACTTTGTGGAATCAACGATTAAAGAAAAAATCAACTTTGGTTTTGAGGTGCTGTAACGTACTATTACCAGTATTTTCATTGCATGTGCGTGTAATCACAGCGTTAGCGCTTTACCGACTGAAGTGTAATCGCAGAGATTCCTTGCCGTGCTGGGCGCCGCATATTATCCCTCCGATTACACTTCACCCGGTAGAACACTAACGTTGGATTACACACACAAAGAAAAACACCATACGTTGCTCGGTCGGTAACTCAGCGATACAATCACGCGCGCGTAGCGCGTTCGAGTGTAATCGCTGAGTTCCCGCCCTTGCAACGTAATATACTATTCCAGGCGTTTTGAGGCCGGTAAGCCGGGTGGGGTCCTTATCCGGACTTGATTCAACATATCGGACGTCAGACCGCCGAACTTATGTGACACCTGGCCCTGATGTGAAATCAAGTCTGCCCTACAAATTTTCTAGTCGGGCGTATTAATAGGATGGGAAGTGTTCGGCGGGATCGATCATATAAGATGATGGTGAAGCGATGTGAACATCAACCAATTCCGTTGTGTATATGGCCCGTATTAATACAAAAAATTGTTATGGTATTAATTCAAACAACTGAAACTTCATCGTCCTGCCGAAGAGGAAGAAGAAAAATGGCTCCAGTATTCATGAACAAAGACCTGATATGAGCCTTAAAGTGAATGAGGTGATCATCTATTAGCGACATCTGGAATGTTTTAAATCATTAGATTTCAATTTATGGAAGCACAATCATTTGTTGTTCACTAATAGCTTCTCTATAACTTCAAAACGTAAACCGTAGAACTAAGACGGGTGTAACTATAATAAACTCCTCCTGTGTGTCAGGTTGCTTCTAATTATTTCGCAGGTCATAGGAGGTCATCAGTAGTGAATATCCATCCCCAACTATTAGACATCATGATCATGCACTCTATGGAGCTCAGAAAAGTTCATCACAATCAACGACTAACGCTAAATTCAACAGCGTCAGACCTATCACATGAGATCTGAGATAGAAATCGAGGGTGGCAAGGCTCATAAAGGTAAGTTAACAAGCCATTTCTCTCCATTACGATAAATTGGACTGAGTCGAACGGTATGAACACCTCACGGCAGTATTCAGAAGTAGAAGGGTAAGATGAATGAAACTGAATATTTTAACATCAGTCGCTGCGCGTGGTAACTTGGAAATAAAGGTTCAGATACATGGGTCAATTGCAAAACTAGGTGGATGTAATTGACCATTTAATTCAGATGGCTAGTCAATATGAGTTAATTTCAACAACATATAGAAATGGACAGGTTAGATACGGATATATCCGAATTCGTTCAAAAAACAGGAAACGTAGAAATATTTGGAAGGACAAATTGTCATGTCTGATTCGTTGAATAATTAAAATATGGAAAAATTATAGTTAAATGACGTAATATTAATTGTACCAAAGCTTGTTACATTTTAGCTTACTTATTATTTTTAAGGTAAAGTTTATAATGAATTTTTTGTCATTGCGGCCGTAAACCAGTTCGGCGTCCGCGAATCTCGACGTACGGCTGTCATGGCAGAAAATACTGTTGGTTATATCTCAAAAGAAAAATGCTGTATTCTTTGCAATCAATGACAATCCTGTTCGAATTCACAGGAATAAATGAGAATTGAACACTGTCTTGAACAAACTTTACTTTCAATAACAGTTGAAAAATACTGAATTTATTTTTAGGGTTTGAAAAAACGTATAGGCAATTGTAACAAGAAAAGATGATTTTGTTAAAACATTGTGTTTACATTCAATGTTATTGTAGAAAAGTACATTCATTGGCCATCGAGCGGTTTTATTGCAATGCCAACTTTTCCGAAAACTCTGAAATGCACCAGTCCTCACCTTATACGCTTATTCGGTTTTTTATTTTGTTGATTACCTGACGTGGTGTACACGAAAACGAGGCGCTGACGTCCAATGCACTTCACACGAATGTTGAATATCCGTGTTTTGTCGGTTAGTTCTCAAATATGATGTAATATAAACTGTGCGTATTTTACCCCTTCGTGTATTTCCTGAACAATATTTTGAGCATAATGGTGATGAGCAATTGTATTGTCAAACACGAAACTCTGTTCTAGGAAGTTATTATTTTCACGAGTTCCTTTTAGCCTAGCGCATAGATTATTCATTCAATGCAAGAGAGGGGAGTCGTAGAATAGGGCTAGTGCTATGATTCGATGAATAAGTGCTCCTAGTATAGAAGCTTTCGTCGAATGGATAAGTTTTCGTATTCACATACACGATTGTTGATCAACTCAAAAGGTATTCCATTTACCAGTTCAACCAAGCAGCTTTTCCTCATTAACGTTTATTTATCGAAAACCCTTCCTGCAACCCTATTACGATGATATATCTACTCCGTTGATAGATCTACTCAATTACCTTACTACTCAATTTATTTAGACCATTTACATCTTGTATTGTATGGAAAAGTCAATAATAGATTTTGTTCGATGCTCCTAGATACAGCTTTGCATATCACCAGTGCTAGTCGTCGACCTTTCTCGAATAATTTAGATTCTTTGAAATCGCTTCAGAAAAATCTTTCGATTACCATCACCAGCGATTTGAAATTAGATGCCATTGAGGCGGGTTTCACCAATATTAAAATCGATTGCATTCTTGGATTAGATTTTATTTCCAAAAGTGGATTATTATCGGAGTTTCGTACTATCACTAATCGCGGATTCAATGAGAATTCTACGGAGAAAGTTATTTCCATTTTTCAAACTTCGATTGATGAACAATTGGCTTTTCTCACAACTGTTCCTGATTTCGTAACTCAATTGTATCGTTCTTCCTCCATCCTTTTGAATGAATTTGAAAAGGAACTCTTGCAACAATTCGTAATCTACTTCGATTCCACGATTGATTGGCTAAAAGTAATGAAGATTTAGGGAAATATATCGCTTTACAACACCATATCATCGTCGACAATTCTTCTCTCACTAACCAACTCCCTCGTAGGATTCCTTTCCATTATAGGGAATATCCCTATAGTGTTTTTGACCTTCTTGAGGTCATGAAAAATGATGACATAATCGAGCCCAACACTAGTCCTTGGTTTTCCCCCGTCGTCCTAGTAAAAGAGAAGGACAATACTCCTCGATTTTGTGTTGACTATCGTCTTCATAATAGAGTCACTAAAAATGACTCTATGTTTATCCCGTCAATAACTGAACTCCTCAATGCAACTAAAGGTTCTTGGTAGTTTTCAAGAATTGACTTAAAGAGCGGATATTGGCAAATCACGATTCCCTCCGAAGATAAAGAAAAAGCTGCATTTTATATTGGCAATGAACTGGGGTAGTTCAAAGTTCTACCTTTTGGGATATGTAATACGCCTGCTACCTTTGTATGTATGATGAATTTCATGTTGAAAGCTGTCATCTCGAAAATCTGTTTAGTTTCGATGACATTCTTGTCCTTGGTAGATCTTTCAGAGAACATCTTCAGAATATCTATAGCGTCACTGATAGATTATCTTCTATCAACCCCAAAGGAAATTATAGAAAATGTCGTTCTTCTTTCAGAAAGAAATTCTCTTCTTGGGTGATTTAGCATTTGAAAATGGAATTAATTGTTCTCCAAAGAAAATGTTAGCTATAACTGAGTTCCTTCTGGTCAAACTTCTCTACGATGTTTTCTTGGTCTGTGCTCTTATTATCAACAATGTATCAAGGGTTTTTCTTCTGTTGCAAAGCCTCTCCACAAGATTGCAGATATTAAAACTCCATTCATCAGGACTGACGATTGTCGTCTAGGTTTCAATAAAGTGAAAAGCCTCTTGACCTCTCCTCCAATGTTGTATACACCTTCTCCGAACGGTAAATTAGTTCTTGATATGGATGCCTCTCAATACACCATTGTCGCTACTCTTTCTCAAATTCAAGATGGTCAAAAAAAAATTATTGCTTATTACAGCAGAAGTTTTAATATGCTATGAATGCAATGCTACGCTGTTTGAATATGTTTGAATATATAATATATTATATGTTATTATGTTTTTTGCTGTCATTGAACGCCGAATAACCGCATAATGGCTTGGAGAAGTAAAAGGTTTTTTAAGGCTAACAACAAATTTGGCTACAAGACTAATCGAGCGTATTTCCCTTCTACTCCCTGATGTAGGTCATCTGTCCCGAAATGAATTTAGGTGAATAGAAGTCAAATATTATTTATTAAATAATTATTTATGCAAGCTTTTGTTCCAGGTCCTGGTAGCATTGAAGTTTTTTGCTTTGTGAGACGCTCAGGTGGCCATTGAAGACCTGAAATTTTTTGATCTGGCGCAGTATACGATCAGCCAAATAATGCCGAATGTCACAGATGCAATCGAATCTTTATGTGATGAGTATATTCAATTTCCAGAAACGGAAGATGAATTTCAGGAAATTTCCCAAGGGGAAAATGTTGCATCATTTTAGTGAATCGGGAATTCCAGTCATTCCATATTGAATGCAAACATAAGTTAAATTACTAATCGTCGCTTCTTTTAGTTTTGAAAAGGTGTCCTAGTGAGACCTAGTAGAGCCTTGGCATTTTTAAAATTATAAGTAGACTTATTCTATGAATATTCAAGTCACCTGTGATCATAAAATGCGTGTAACTTCCATTTACGTAGATAATGGCAGAACTCACCATGCCAAAATCTGGCGTAAGACTGATTATGAAGGAAACCGTTAGAAGGATGAATCAGGAGTCAGAAAGTGTCTAATTTAATCTAATCTTAGTCAAATTATAAATCGAGCTGAGAGTCTGTTTGATAAGATCACCACCTGATCCTTATTCTTGGGATCAAAAACTTTGAAGTTCCCAGTTAGACTGGCCAGTACACTGTAAAAAATATCTGGTAGATAAAAAATAAGATTACTGAGACTGTTGAGGCCCAGCTCCGGCTACTCGAGATTCAACTTGCACTCCTCAAAATATATATTTGCTAGTGCTGCCCACCAAATATCCTCCGGCCGAATCTGCATGAGTTTCTGCAGTCTGAACCCTCTTCTTTCTGCAGTCCCCTCCTTGATGACCATCTCTACCCCAGCCTGAGTCGTGGGATCGTTGCCTTCTTTATGCTCGGTAAGAGGATTTTGTATTTCATTAATTTTAAGCTTTGCCATTTTTGACTGGCTTACAACGATGTACAAAAACTCCAACTCATTTAAAAATACACTTGTCACGAAGAACATAATCTTTTAGATTGAAGATTCCTTGTTAAATCCTTTCCGTTTAATAATATATATAATAAGAAAATAGAGTAACATATCAATATATTTTTTTTGGTAAACATTTCTTTTCTGGGAACTGTACTACAAGAACTTAATTTCTAATATTTATCGTTGACTTCAAATTTCATCATTGATTTCCTCTTCCGCTTCACGATTCTCATGAAGTAGGTATTAAAAACCCTCAATATTCTCAGCATTTTTGGTTAAATCGACTCGTGAATAAAGCTTTTTGTCTTCATTAATAGCATTCTGCAGATTTTTCCCTACAAAATATATATTCCTAATTTCAATAAAATAAGGCTCTTTCAAAATCATTCATTTGTCTCATTTTTGCAAGCTTTCCTTTAACTTGTTGTGAGTAAAAATTCAACAAAATCAATCAAATCAGGCTTTTATTTTGCCCAATGAAATAATAACCATTTTTTCTTCTAATTTGATTACATTGAAAAATGATTCATAATTCATCACCACGACTGATAACTGCATTCGTAATTTTGTAATATCAGTGTTTCATTATTAATTATTAAATACTATCTTTGCAGAAAATGTCGGCTATTCGTTAGTTCCCCTAATTCTAGTATTCATCGTGGACACAACGGGGAATATACCTGAATACAGGTACACTTTTCTTCATTGTAAACACGGTGTACAATTGAACGAGTTTTACGTGCCATGAAAGAGTGATTCATGTGTATTCATAGAAATTGAATCCTAGCCTACAAATTGAAAAAAATTGACAATATTTTCAAAAACCATATTAGTCTTCACAATTACACCATGACAAATAAATAAATAAGATGGAAAAATTTGTTTTCTACGTTATTTCTAATTTTGTTTCGATTTAGAATGTTGAATTCAAAGAATTGAAAACGATGAAGTGAATGAAATACTTGACGGAGATGACGACCATTATAATTTGGGCCCGGAATTTGCGACTTGAGTATCAATGATGCTGTTAGGAGATAAAACAATGATTTAGTACATGATTGATCATTATTTTACCGAATAATAATTCATTAATTAATCTGGTAAAAAATAATGGGTGGGTAAGTAATATTATACCCAGAAGTTGCAGAACGAGTTGTACATGAACGTATGACATATTCTTCCCACA
Organism: Psyttalia lounsburyi; assembly: GCA_030522865.1. NCBI lineage: Eukaryota > Metazoa > Arthropoda > Insecta > Hymenoptera > Braconidae > Psyttalia > Psyttalia lounsburyi. The sequence continues at coordinate 9,476 of JAPYZN010004099.1, read as the reverse complement.
TCAAACTGTTTTTCTGATCATTCCTAATTAGAATGGGCAGCACATTGGCACAAAAAATGGCAATTTTCGTCACAGATTTTACAGACGAAGGCGAAGAATTTCGTTGAGATCCCATAAAAATATAAAGGATCACCTGTTTTTCCCTAGAAAGTACATCTTATTTCCATGTGAATCATGAAAATGTTCATAAATTTTTCTCATGTGTGCAGAATATTAATGCAGAACATCGTTTATTTCTCAGAGTGGAAATTTTCTTTCGGTTCAATTTACCGTATATTTTCAAATAAATTGCACTGTATACAAATTGAGGATTTAATATCAATACCGCTGGAAACGTCACTTACGAAAAAGGACAACCCGCCAAACAATGGCACATTTGCCGAACACTGTTGTTAAATAATTTTCTTTTTTTATAAATGACGTCTCCAACTCTAGTCATCATGCAAGTTGGGCATCATCCTTCTTAGTTTTTCTGTTTACTCACTGAAGCAGGCCATGGAAATCATGCGGGAGATCGAGAGGATACTGATCGTCGAAGATACCATAATCCTGCAAATGGCGACACTCCGAAATAAGCTTAGTATCATCAGGTGCAGAGGGTCGTTGAGACGAGTTGTGGGAGTGGATTAATCTCTGGACAACGACCTAACGGCAAGAGAGCTTGAAATCCAGAAAGCCCTGGGTACTGAAGCAAGACGCCTAGGTAACAGCGGAGCAGTCACCAAGGTGGGGTATGGCAAGATCTTCATTAATGGAGTCGGGTGGGGCTGGGAGGAGCGAGAAGGGACCAAGTGCCTCCCTCGGAAAAAAATTTTCCGAGGGTCCGAAGTAAATGAGAAGACTATTAAAATTATCACATGGAATATTTCAGGCTTGAAAAACCTCGGCGTAGCCTGGAAGTTCCTGAGGGAGTATCATGTTATTCTACTCCAGGAAACGTGGGTAGAAGAGAAAAATTGGGAGGGGGGGGGGGTGGGGGGGAGGGAGGGGGGGGGGGGGGGGGGGGGGGGGGGGGGGGGGGGGGGGGGGGGGCAAGTAGTCGGGGTATGGCGTGACTTAGGAGATGGAGTAGCAGTTAATGAGTGGAGATATGGGTTCCAGCTGCATGGAGGAGGCAACAGTTCACGATGAGGTAATTGTGTTGGCAGGAGACTGCAAGAGACTGTGAAGAGTTTGGCCTTCTCAAAACCAACGGTACCACCAGAAGTGACCCAACACGGTCCACTACCTTCGTGGAAAAGGGATGTAGGACGGTGTTGGACCTAGTGGTGGTTAGGGAAACCTCGCGAGGATCGGCTGTGGCAGATCTGAAGGTGGTCCCGAGACTGGAGTCCGACCACCTCCCGGTGCGTTTTGTGCTCAGCGGTGAAAGGCAATCCCCACTCCAACAGGACCTAGCGGAGGAAATAGCCCTGGGAGGAGCGGAAAGAATAAAATGGGTCAGCGCCATGGGTGAAGAGTTTAGGCGAGAGCTCAAAAAGACGTGGCCAGCGCTCAGGGATCTGGAACAGGAGAGCAGCCGAAACAATCGCCCGAAAGGCCTGGTGTTTAAGATCCCGCCTGATAGTGGTGATAACATCGACAAAGAAGCCACCTGGACCAAAATAAAAGGAGCAATTTGGGAAGTGGCACGGCCAGTGAAAATTGTGTACAAGCCGGGGAAACATACCCCTCAAATGAAGGAACCAGACTGGCTAGGAGAAGATTATAGGGAGCAAAGGACTCTAGTTTTTGACTGCCTGAAGCAGCACCTGAAACACCCAGAGGATAACCAGAGAGCAGCACGCTATGTAGAAGAAAGAAAAAACTTGTAGCAACTCCGGAGGAAAAAGAGGAAAGATTTTAGACAGGAAGATGCACGAACTTTGGAAAATTGCAGAAGTATTTCAGTTCTTTGGTCAACCTTAAATAAATACAAAGCGTGGAAAGCGGCTCTGCGGGGTGATGTCTCGGACGCGGAGTGGTTGGATCACTTTAAAAGGCTGTTGGGAGCACAGGCTGACGAGGGGGAGGCGGAGTAGAACAATGTAAAGGCTTGGGCTAGGCTGGAAGAGGAGCAGGCCGAACCAGGGCAGGTACCTGGGGTAGCTAGTACTGAGTCCTCTTTGACAGCTGGTGGGGAGACAGTTCACCCGATGAATGGAGAACTGGTAGTGGAAGAGGTCTGTAGAGCGCGGAGAGCCCTGAAAAACCTGATGGAATTCCTGGTAACGTTGCCTCCGATAGGTTGGGGAGAACTGTTCCAGGTTCTGAGTGAGATGTGAAGATCAGGTCAACTGGTAAGCGGATGGAATAGAGCGAAAATTTTTCATCCATAAGACTGGTGAGATGAATGACGGCGGGAACTATCGGGGGATTTCACTTCTGGATGTAATCTACAAGGTGCTGGCCAGGATCATGGCACGCCGTCTCTACACCTAGAGGTAGAGGGATATAAGGTACTGTGTGAGAGCCAGGCGGGATTCAGGCTAAGGAGAGGGTACCTGGAACCATATTTGTATCCTGAACACCTTGACTAATAATCGTCTGCAAACTAAGGGCGGGAAACTCTACGCAGCGTTTGTAGATTACAAGGCCGCCTTCGACCTGGTGGACCGGGGAAAATTGATGACAAAGCTGTGGGACTCTGGAGTGAGGGGGAAAATGCATGGGATGCTGAGAGGCATTTATACATGCACAGAGAATGATATCCTGACTGGTAACTTAACCTCAGAAAGCTTTAGAACCAGTACAGGAGTTCAGCAGCGGTGTCCACTCAGCCGTATTCTACTTGCATTTTTTTATTAATTATCTGGAGGTAATATGTACGAAGCAGGGGAGCGGTGGAGTTGTATTCTCCAAAGTTCGCAGACAATGTGGTGCTCGTGGCGGAAGCCCCACAGAAGATGAAGTCAATGCTAAAAATCTTGGAAGGATACTGCAAGCATAACAGCTTGAATATTTAAAAAAAACAAGATTTTGGTTTTCTCCAAGGGGGGCCGCAAGAAGGCTGAGGATTGGTCATTGTGTGGCCAGAGAATCGAGGTGGTTAGTGAATTTAAGTACCTCGGTTTTGGCTTTTGTCGGGGGACATTTTCAGGAAGCACTACCTAAAAATGGCAGCAAAGGCCCAAAGGCTCGTAAAGACCACCTGGAGGCTGTTTAAGCGGACGGCGATCAGCTCATTGAGACGCCGCTTATACCTGCAAAATATCCTGCCCAAGGCTGGTTGTATTTACGGGGTGGAGGTCTGGGGGTGGGACACGAGTGAAAGTCTGGAGAGAGTCCACAGACGGCAAATCAAAATGACCATGGGAATCAGCTGTAACTCTCAATTACATTGTAAGGCTGGAGTCGAGGAGAGCGAGTCTGCATATGAATGTTGTGAACAGGGCTTCCCGTTACATGCTGGAGGTGCTGGGGATGGAGACTGATAGACTGTCGAGAATTTACCTGTTGGAGGAGTTCAGGAATGCGAGTAATGGTAGCCCTTCCAAGTGGCTAGCTCAGTGAGAACTGTCCTGGTGAAAGTGAGGTGCGCAGTAGTTATAGAGGGGCTATGTAGGGACCAGGGGGATGAAAAGAGCATTGAGAAGCTGTGAAACGTGGGAGAGGTTCTCCTGGGTATGGAGAGAGAGGATAGATTGAAAGCGGAGACCTCGACTTACTCCAGTGGGTACCTCGACTGGCTCTACTCTAACTTGTCCGTGGGACAAGAGGATAAACGCAGATATTTTCTTTGGGAGGATACAGAAATTCTGGGTAAGGTGAAGGAGCAATGGGCTCGTCTGCGCTGTGGTAACTTGGGAAGACCTGAAAAAAAAGGTTCCACCAACACTACCTGCAGGCTCTGTAGGCGGGAGTCTGAAACTTTCTTGCATGGCTGGGAGTGGGAAGAAGCCATGGCCATCATCGACGAGAAATGTTTCAAGGCCTTGAGAGAGTGAAAGGGGGAGGACCGAGGGGAATCGTTGAGGAGAAAACTGGTGCTGACGCTGGAAGGCAAACCCCTCAGAGGAGGCCGACCGCCTAGCAAGAGGGCTACTGCTCGTGACAGTAATAACAGTATTCTAGTTCCGTTCACTGATTATCGCGAAGATTTCAGAACAGAATCATTGGAAAACACCTCCAGAATGGTGAAAGAGGAAGGGAAATCTAAGGGTAAAAACTTTTTTAAATATTACTATAGAGACATAAGGCAGAGGCTCTGGTTCAATGGTGAAAAATTACCCAGACAAATTATCTCCCGGGTTAACAGAGCTAGGGCCGACCATTATAGTTTAGCAGAATCATTATCACGAATTGGTATTATCAACGCCTCAGCATGTAAATGTGGCTACGAAGAAGAGAATATCGACCATGTCTTGTGGCAATGCCTACTTTACGATATTCCCAGAAAAATCATGTACGAAAGACTTATTAACACCAAAATGATGAGAATTCCTAATTAGACTAGACAAAAATTCACTAGTTATTATCAACGAATTCTTCCAAAAATGTTCCATATACATATCTAAGGTATACCTACCACCATGTAAAATTACTTGACATGAATGCAAATTGAACTCTAACTGTTCAGAAATGCTTCAAATAAAAAAAAACCCTCAGAGCATTTACGGAGTATGCCTGGACCTTTGCACGTATTGACCAGAACCTGGAGGCGGTTAGTGAACATGATGCTACATGAAAAGCTAACATCACCATGGACAGCCCGATGCCTCGTTTTTATTGTTTTTATTCATTGTATAATTTGAAAATTTATCAAGTATTGTTTATATCACGTTAACTACTCCAGAGAAGTTTATGAACCTAAATAAATGCCTATAACAGTTTAATTTAATTTAATTTTTTAAAAGTACATTCCATAAACAATATCGCAATCTACGTTTCAAAAATCATAATTTACGATATTTCAATCTGAAAAAATATGAGGGGGCACCTTCTCGCAAAGTGATATTCCCTGCCGTATTTATATCGTGCACAATATTTTGAGCATCTCATTTTGCGCACAACTATTCTGTTCATTCATTATCGAACTTTATGCACAAAATAATTACCCATGGTAGTTTTGTAAATGTTTTCAACACTAGTGTGCACAACACATTTTCGTTCATAATGTGTAAAAAAAATGTGTACAACTTTTCCTTCTTAAATTATTTTGGTTCACAAAATTGGCATAAACCATTCATGATTTTTGAAAGTGTCCACTTTTTTTCCTCATTTTATCTTATGTGCACAACAAAATAACTTGTGTACAACTGGAAATGATGATATTTGGCGATCTATTTCAATGTTTAGATTGAAAAACACAATGTGTACGTGTTTTCTGATTTTACGATGTGGGCACGTCTATAAATTTGTACAATTCTTACGTGCATGTATCATACTGTATTATACCCTGCCCCTGGAGATATAAATTAAACCTATATTTGATTCACGAGATCACTATAACTTCTCACCTACGGGTCAGAAACTTACAGAATTGAAAGTTAACCATGAGGTGATCATCTACACATCCACGAATGGTCATCAAACATGAGTTTTTATAAATGATAATGTTGATGGTCACCTTACATAGCACAAGAGAAGTAAAATTCCCGATAATGATGCTATTGATGATGTTATTGATGCTTGGCGGTTCACCGATAAGAATTTTTGATGACGCACATCACATGAATAAACGGCTAAACAAAACTTATTAAGTAATATCTCGTTGCTTATCTCAAAAAACATCTTTCGAACCGTAGACGTAAAGTCAATGTTCAATGATTTTTTTCACACAGTATGTGAGTTTGCGCTTCAATATGGACGTGATTAATGCCCTTGTTAACGTGGATTTAGTTACGCCTACAACCTTAACATTAAAGTAACAATGTCGATCCCGAAAGCCTGAAGGGCATACTGCATATACGCCCGTGGTGAATATGTCTATATTCTAAGTTGAATGTTTTCGAGAATACAAAACTTCACAAATTCAATTTAATTCATCTGCCTATGAGAATGTATCTATAATGACAATGTTTCCACTATTTAGCAATGAATGTATTGACTTCCATCATGTCGTCGTACTTGAAGAATCACGTAAGATTATGCTTGATATGAAGACTCCAGCATGAAGAGAAAATTGGAAACATTGACTTTCATTACAACACAGGTAAAAACTTACCTTGAGAGTATGGGAAAAATGGTGAATGGGATAATTTGAGGGACAAAAAGAGGAGAAAAAAGGACTAATCAGAGATGTCTTATCTGTTCTAGATTGATTTAATGTCTGCAAAATGCGCGATCGAGTTTAAACATTTTTTTAATGGATTTCACAAACTGTAATTCTTTTACAAAGTAAAGGTAATTTTTATTTTTTTCATGTAGGAGAATGCGATCATCTGGAAAATATTTTCTTTCATAATGTGGTCTTACATGGTTTTTATTTGTTTTGTACTTTGCCTATTCTTGATTTTTTAAACATGTATTCTGCCGGCTCGAAATGATTTTTGAGTAATCAAACCCATTAAGCTACTTCCAATTATTCTTAAACAGTATAAGCATTGTGTGGCTTAGGCCAAAGCTATTAATCGCCTGACCAAACTTTAAAATCGCTAAAAAATAGTATACTGTGCCACTAGTGCGTAAAGTAGCACTTTTTCGTACGAGTGCTAGGCGATCACACGAGGTGAAAAAGGCGATATGCATGTGTTGCAAACCCAATGTTTTGCAATACCTGGCAAAGTTCGCTTCGAGGAGAGGTTTGGAGGGCAAAGTGATTTTTTGTGTGCGGAGTGTGGAAAAGTCTAGGTCATGTGTAAAGTGAAATCCGAGTGCGTAAAGCGAAGCTTTACGCCCGAGTTCCACTTTTCGCACGACCTCTGACTTTTACGCACACTGTGCGGAAAAGTACCGCTTTACGCACGAAAAACCGTACCGAAAAGTGAACTTTTTCGGCAGGTATTGCAAAAAATCTGTCGTCAGGCAGGTAGATCTTAATACAATAATCGTCAATAGGAAATGGCGATTAATATGAGAAAATTTTGCCGATATTACACTTGTACTTCAACTGAATTCGACAGACCCCATGTAGCTCTACCGTCGATGTTAATAGGATTGATATATAAGCTAAGTTTTTTAACTTCACTGTTGTTGAATGCACCTGGAGCTATGTCTTCAATTCGATTCCTACTCAAATCCAATGTCTCGGCTTTGAGACCGGATAGGTCTTGCGTACCAATTTTTTCCAAATTATTTTGACCGAGATTTATTTCATTAGCAATTAATCCATTGAAAGCCTGTGGCCCCAACTCTTCAATTTGGTTCTTTCGCACTAACAAAGTCTCTATTATCAGTCCATTGAATGTATCTGTATTGATTTTCCGGATATCGTTGAGAGAGAGGTCTAAAGTTGTGAGATTCAATCCAGCAAATGCACATGGTTCAATGGATTCAATTATATTTTGTTCCAAATTGACTTGCTTCAAGGAAGTCAATTTTCCAAATACATCTTTGGGGATGCTGCGTATGAAATTTCCATTCAATGAAAGTTCACGTAATGTCGGCACACTATCAAACGTTGAGGTTTCTAAAGATTTTAATTTATTGAAACTTAATCGAAGCTCAGTCACGGCTGGTACATTTTGAAGTATGATAGGCTTAAATCCATTTATATCAAAAGCGTTTGTCAAAATGAGTTTTTTCAAACTATTCAATCCATTGAAGATACCAGGCTCAGCATTGACCGAATTCATAGATAAATCCAATACTTCCAACATAGTCAGTTCACTGAAACATCCAGGCTCCAACCTAGTGATGTCATTTCTACTCAAGTCAAGTTTCTTCAAATTCTTCATAAATTGAAAGACGCCTGAATTAATGATACCCAAATGATTATCTCCCAAAGATAGTTCTGCTAGACTTGGCAAAGGCTTCAGTATATCGACTGGGATATCGGTAAGCCCACAACTATTTAGTTTCAAAATTAATAATGAATCAAGTGGAGCCAGCGGATTTCCAGTGTAATTAATTTTCGCGTTATGGATGTGAAGGCTTGTTAAAACGTTGAGTTCAGTAAATGAATCTGGTAGAAGAAACAAAGAGTTGTTTGGTGATCGGTTATATAGACCATCGGTACGGAGATTGATATCTAACGCGCTTATGGTTAGATGACTGAAGGCTTTCGGACCGATAGCTGTATCGCCAGGCATTTTCAAACTTAAATGTGTACTGGAAGAGTCTACGTCATTATGTGTTACCCCTGTCACTGTGGTCGATGTTTCGCAGATACTAAATCCGTTCTCGGTTGTGCACACCTCATCTTCTCCAGCAACAGACAATACAAGAAATATTAAAATGATCTCGATGGATGCGATCATGGCTCCAAAATTGATGAAGACACACTATTCACAATGCAACCGTCTGGCTTTCCTCGCAAACTGCATTACACTAAGCGATATTTTCATGTGGTGAGTTATTAGTAGGAAATTATTGAACATCGATATTGACATTTGATCCCTGACATTTCCCGTATCAACGATTCAGGGCCAACGGAAACATTTTTTTAAGACTCAGAAAGTAATCTTGTTTCTTTAGAAAGGCATGGAAATGTACATAAATCTTACATAACATACAATACACAAGTTATCTATCAAAATTTCGATTTGTTCTATTCTGGAAGGTAAAAGAAGTGCGGGGAATTTGATGACCTTGAAATGTAGTAATCTATTTTGATTCGTCGGCGAAAAAAATGTAAAACAAAAGATTATATAGGTATGATAAGAGGTCAGCAATTTCAATATTATCAGAGTAGCTTTCATCATTTACATATACCCTCAGTAATAGTGCATTACGCAACAGGTGCGGGAAGCAAGGAGCTTTTCGCACTCATGAAACCGCTTGCTGATCGCACGAGTAGCGTATATACAATTCAGCAAAGCCCCCCGCTGAAGAAAAATCAATCAAACTAAAAAAAATTAACTAAATTGGATTTTTAAATTCGGGGTCTAAAATCAAATTTGGAAATTGAACTGGGGGAAAATTTGTAAAACAAGAAAATAAATAAAGAAAATTACAGAAGATATATTGGACAACTAGATTAGAATTTATTTTCAAATATAACATTTGAGTTCAAATCCCGGTGGATGCGAATTTTTCAACCAAAAAGGCTCCGGCGAGCGGGAGGCCGCTAATAGAGTGACCGCCTGTACCGACATGGTTTTTCTGTGGTTTCCCATGTCAACTTCTATGTTCTATAGGAGTACAAATGCAATACAGTGTAGGATCCACAGCCGCATGCCTAGGGTGAGGGTAGGGCTGATCAGCGTCCAAACAGGAGTGCAGAAAAAAGGCCGTAATATAAAAATAGTATATTATGTATCGAGGACGATGAGTGGCGCATAAGTCCGAGTTTGAGGTTAAATGCACAATTTTAAGCCTCGGCTTCGCCTCGGCTGAAAATCGTGCATCTAAACTCATACGAGGACTATGTGCCGCTATCGTCCGAGGGTCATATA
>JAPYZN010004097.1:0-10039 GCA_030522865.1 Psyttalia lounsburyi | reverse complement strand
TATATATATATATATATATATATATATATAGATATGTCTTTTGGCTATATTGGCGACTTAATTGTTTTTCTTGATCATGTGGGAGATAAGACCGTGGTCACTTTGGTGACAGTCACCACAGTACCGGGGTATCTTAACTCCACCGTATGGACAAGTTGAGTTTAAGTGAGCACGACCTCATTCTCGCGACCCCCGACAGTGCCGGAAAAGTGTAGTGTAAAGATCCGATCAGTGATTCCACAAACGTGGAGTTTTTATGTTTTATTAAAACTAGGGAAATAATAAATATAGAGAGGAAAAGTAGACCGGTCGTCCTCAGGGACAAAATTACGACCCGAACCCAAGGCGAAGGGTTCTAAACACATGGGGAATGCTTGCCTGATTCTGCTCCCGAGGATTGAATACGATTTGTCTGCCAGAATGGACTCGCACCGCTCGGTTAGAAAAAGTATTTTCCGATCCGGTGTAGGAGTGAAGATTTACCTGAAAATGTCACTTCGCTCCCGCCGGGGCAGAAATATTATATCTTCACGAATGAGCCAGACTGTCAGAAAGGATACACAGGGATCATTTGCAACTGAGAGATTCTTGTTATGATTTCCCCATAAGGACTTTTATTATGAAATCGAGCGTATTAAAAATTGGGCCTGAAGGATGGATTGTAGTCATGAGAGCCTTTCTAAATCCTTCTAGAACAGGAGAATGTCATTTCGTTGAAATACTCTCTTCTCTCCCTCCGAGAATGAAATTATTTTAATTATCAGGCGATTTCATGTTTTTAAGTATAAACAAGAGAATATTTTTCCATCAAGTGAATGATCAATCTGAAAAGTAGTTTTTTCTCTCATTCTAGCCTCGAATATTAAAAAAAGAGAAAAGCAAATAATTCGTTATTTAATCTACAACAAAATTGCTAGGATAAAAAAATTGTAACAAAGACTTTTGAACGGAAAAAAACAATCGCAAAATGAGCCCTACGAGCCTGCAATGGCTAGAATTAATAACTTAATTGTTCCATAAGTGTACATGACCATGTGGGATTCTAATCTCATTCTCCCTTGTCTCGTCTGCCATTGTTTCACCGAGATTTTTATTGTGCTTGTTTACGCGAGGTATCCCATGCATTGAAAATCAGAGAGATACCTTAGCTGGCAGGATGGATAGCTGTGGATTGTGGTGGACTTCTTGGTTTCCATGGTGAAAGTACATCCATTTGGGATTACACAGTAGGATTTGCCGAGGGGAGAAAGGGGAAATAAAAAGCAACAGTACTTAACGTAGTGTATGTGCATGACTCTCAAGGTCGAGTTGAAATGGTTTTACGAGAGAGTTGATGAGCCTCGCGAAGATGAGTCCCACAATTAAGGGGTTTTGTTGGGTTTAATGGGCTGGAGGGGGTTATTTCCGGGGGAAATCATCAATGATTGAGGAGTATAACCGAGAAATTGTAAATTTGTGGTATTATTGAGATTTACTTTTTTTTTTGTTTTTTCTGTTTCAGTTCAGAGCAGGGTCAGGTGCGCCAAGGACTCAATGGAGGTGGATATCTTCAGGAGTAGCCCACATGCGGAAATATATCTTCAGCAGCTGAAGAATTATCCCGGTATGTGAAGTGTTTGTTTTCGTTTGTTCACTCAACCCGTGTCTGGGGTCCGCCTATTGCTCGGTTCGCTCGCCCATCCCGGCGGCCTCGTTCCTTCGCTCGCTTTGCCCCCCCCCTCCCTTCTTCCCCAACTGACGCTCGAGACGGAGAGAAAAATTAAATATTACAAGTTCTTTCACATTGTCCTTGGATTATTAAAAATCGTAATTTCTTGATCCCCAGATGAGGCCTGCAAGCCTGTTCTCCACGATGGCGTCGCGACGTTCGTACTGTCATTGACGGAGCAGGACATGTCTCGGTGTGGAATTACACGAGCCGTCAATAAAGTAACGGTAATTATCACGTTTTGATGAAAAAAATGAGTAGAAGGAGATTGAACGGTTGCAAAAAAAGTGACAACAAAAAGTCAATGAACGATTTTTTATGGTCTCCAGGGCCAGAAAGTGTACTATCATCGGATCATTGTGGAGGAGCCAGATGACTCCACTAGGCACACATTTACGGTAAAATGCATTGTAACCGAGTTTGTTCTTCTCTCCGATGTACCACGGAATCACACGATCGTGAGGAGAAACATTTTGCCAGCTGAATTCAAAGAGGACGAGTGAGTACTCCAGTGAAATTGATTTTTTCCCACGATCACTAATCATTGAATTCCCTGTAATTAAGTATTAAGTACCGCTTTCTTGGCCCGTTTAAGAGCTGATAATCGATTAAATACATGACGAGCATATCTAAATATCCGTGGAATGTTGGAGAGAGCGTCACGCGCCGAGAAACACATTGAATTCATCTGCCAGAAAAATATGTGAATATTCCTCGGTTGAGAGTGCATTTGTATTTTTCTGCGTCTCGAATCTTATTCCCCCCAAGAGGAAAAGTGGCTAGACATTTTTGTGAAAGAATTCAACTCCTCGGAAAAATGTACAATTTTTTTTCTGAAAAATTCACTGCTTTTCCAGAATATTTTGAAATTAATTCGCAGGCGTTGTCTCAGTGGGAGATTTTTCGTCTGCAAATGAAGTCCCGAGGTATTTACGGATAGTTACAGTCCAATGATCAGGCAAAACCACTGCAATCAATCGATCGTTCATCCAACAATCGCAATATGGGTCAATTCATCGTAACTGCATCGCGGGCCCATCCAAGCAAGCGCTCTAGACGGTTTTCTCCATCAATTTTTCCCACTTTTTTTTCACTCACCACTTCCGGTATAACCAGAACTCACGAGCACTCGTCATGGCCGGGAGACACGCAACAGTCGTTTGAGGACGCCTGATTTATTAAAAACGTGCAGTCGCGTGTTGAAAGACCAGTCAATTGAAAATTCCGGATTTTATGGATTCATTCGTCATTATCGCTATTCTTCACACGGAGAGTCTATCCATCATTATTATCGCTCCGAGTGTAAAGGTGGAGAATTCCTTACGTGAATCGTTCCTTTAAAACATATATATAGTTTTAAATAATTCAATTTACCCAATTGTTTCCTTCTCAGCCTGCGAACCTTCAGTATTAGTTGTACTTCAATTTATTCATAAAAATAATTTTCCAGTAAAAAAACATTACTATTTCTGGTGGTAAGTGTTTCACGTTTTGGGGGTTGCATTCGGAAACTAATTGTTTAACCCCGCGGTCAAATTCAAAATTATTAACAGGAATTATATACATGTCTAGGTCATCTTTTGTAAGTCGTAAGCAAACTTTACTGAGCGATTGAATAATTTTTCATGGATAACTAAAAAACTTTTATTGAGCAGTCAATGAAAAATTATGCCAACATCTAAATACGTTTAATTAAGTAGACAAGCAATTTTTCTGAGTCAGGTAACTTTTGTCTAACGTCTAGATAAAATTTTTGAGCAATCGACAAATTTTACTGAGGGATACTTTCGCTAGGGTTGCTTTCGCTAAACGGCCACAACTCAATACGATTACAAAAAATGGCAATTTCTACCGAACTCTTCTCGCCATATACTCCATATATAAATTTTGAAAAACATTCCGTCATTTCGATATAGTAATTGTTGTAATTCTTCAATTTTAGTACTATTGATTTTCGCGGCGAGATAAACGGAACAGCACCCATACCCCTCTTGAATGTTGGTGTTCGCCAAAATGGTAATCTTGTCACTGGTGAACTCAATGTCAGTCCTGGTACACCGCTGCAGATGGAAATCTATCTGGATAATAATTCATCGCATGTTTATGGTCTTCTCGTGACTTATATGCAGGTCACTGACACCAAGTACGCCGAGGAGACCATCATTTTTAACGGGTGAGAGATAATATTTTTTCTTGAGCGTTGAAAAATCAACCCCTGAAAATGCGGAAAATATATTTCAATACATATATATATATTTTTTGTTGCTCGGCACCAGGTGCTCAGTGGATCCTTATCTCTTCGAGAACTTTAATACAGTGGACGGTGACTTCCTGACTGCTAAATTCAGGGCCTTCAAGTTTCCTGAGAGCACTTACGTACAGTTCACAGCGACCGTTAATGTGTGTCTCGACAGATGCGAAGGGGTGAGGGATTTATTTCTCGATTTAATCGGTAATGGGGTACTTGCCTGTGGCATCATTGTCACGAGCAAAAATTAAGAATGAATTGTGGACGAAAAGGAGAATTATTGAAGTCTCAAACTTGAATTTACGAGGGGTCAATGAAAGATCTTTAAAATCGTCAAATAAGGATTCTTGCTTCTTTGGAGAGATACAGAAGTAAAGTGGGATACGGGAAAAGAAGGCTTCGCGAAAATTCTAGAAATCACAAATCAAGTTGAAATAATGAGGTATTAATAAAACAATTTACTTTTGAAAATTAGGTTGAGTGCAGCAGTGGACAGATAGGATTTGGCAGGAAGAGACGAGCTATTACCTCAGATACTAAAAAAGAAAAGTTCGTGTATACTACCACAACATTTATGAGGGTCGATTGGGACGAGAACACAATTGGAAATGAATGTAAGTTTTAAATCCTCCAAAGAATTTTTCTTCACCCCTCGTTAGTAACGAATATTTATAAAACGAAGGGAGATGTAAAAAATTTGCTTAAAACCGTTTTTCTAGCCCTTGAAACTCTCTACAAAAAATATTAGCGAAAAATTTTACTGTCTTCTCTCATTTTCGAGATATTGCCAAAAAACTGAGATTGTAAAATTTAATTTTTTTCTTAATCACGTTTATTACCACCTCATTAAAGAATTGATGAATAAAACTAATTAAAAATCACGTACCTGTCTCATTTAGCGCTCTCCCACTTCGTGAGGAAAGGCACACGGAGATCAGCACAAGCTGAGCAGCCGGTAATTGCCGAGGAGATTAAGGAGCAATTATTCTACAAAATAACTGAGGCTGAAGTCAGTGCCTCGAGCACAATTTCCATCAGTTTTCTCGCGATTCTATTCGTCTGTATTCAGAAATTACTCTAAGAATGTTGTTATAAAAGTCGTGGAACTATTATTAATTGAGTTAACATTCAATTCAGCTAAATGAAACACTCGGGTGTATTCATTTCTCCGGAAGCAACGCCATGACTCTTTGATTCACCGTTCAACGATTTTTTTTTCTTTTACTGCTAAATGATCCTGAGGGTTCACCCAAAAACGCAAAAATCAATGTGTCAAGCCGATGTCGACCAAATCCTGGGTCTAATTTGAGCAGAAAAAATCAGCTCAAATCCAGTCGAAAATTGGAAAAGACATTGGAAGTTTGATATTTCGCCATTGAAATTTGAATTGAAAATTCGAAGATCAGTACAAATTAGTTTCATTTGGTAATTGTGTTGTGTTGTGCAAAAAAAATTACTGTCCGCTGCAGTAAAATTTGTTGACTGTTCAGTAAAAGTTATCCAGGCCGTCGATAAAAATTACCAGACCGGTCAGTAAAATTTGTTGACTGCTTAATAAAAGTTAACTAGTTTACCGTGAAAAAATCCCCAAGTGGTCGATAAAATTTGTTTAGTGCTTACTGAAAATTATTATATAAACGTGTGCATAATTTTTGTTAAAAATGTTGAATTTTACTGTGCTATTAGATATTTGTTTGCCGAACGGTCAAATTTCTCTCCGCGTCGAGGTCGATCTGATTCAAGTGGAAAAATCAGTTTAAATCAGACCACCAGACCCAATCGATTTTTGGGTGATTCCTAATGTTTCAACCACTTAATGTGATACTAAAATAACGTTTAAATCATTGCAATAGAGATTAGAGAAGAATAAAATTGTAACTGAACGAAGTCGGGCTAGAAAATGATGGATTAATACAAAATACAATTACTCGATTGTTTCTCCACTCTGCGACTGCTAAATTTTAAATATTCTTAATGTTTTTTTTTTTGTATGGGAAATTGGCTTTTGCAAGTGGAGAAACCTGAGGAGCTAGTCGTACGGCATCGTTGAGTAGTTACAGTAATTTTAAGGGTAATTTCTAATGATTAATTACGATTTTTTTTCTTCTTTTGTAACTGCTATTTTTCTAATAATGTATTGACATTTCGATAAGAAAAATTTAATAAAGGCATTTTTGAAATATGTGGAGTTTTTTTACCAGCGAAATTGCTCGGAAATCAGTGGATTCCGAAGAAAATGGTGAGGCCCTATAAGGCTTTATCGAATCCAATAGAACTCATACAATGTTCCTAAGCTTCCATAGGAACTTTGTGGACCCTCATTGAGATCCTCGTTGGGGCTTAGAGGCCTATTACTATTATTATGTTGATTGTTCATCCTCTCAAAAATACTCGCAATTTCCTCTTAACACAAATTTATTCTGGGAAATGTAGAAAACGGTGGGCGTAAATGGAGGATAAAAATCGATGTTAAATTCTGAAAATCCCAAACTTGGTTGCGAAATTGGAGCCTCATAGACTCACATAAAAACCTTGTAAGCCCTTATTAAGTCCTCACTGGGTCTTAGAGGCCTATTATTATTACATTCATCCCCTCAAAAATACTCTCAATTCCAGACTCCTCTTAACAATAATTTATTCTTCAACATGTACAAAACAATGGAAGTAACTGGAGGATAAAAATCGATGTTACATTCTGAAAATTCCAAACTTACTATCGGAAATTGGTGCATTGAGCGATGCTGCCAGGCTCATTGCTATAACAGTTCTCGTATCGAGTGGATCAATTACCCCATCATCCCAGAGTCGGGCACTCGCGTAGTAAGGACTTCCCTCTTTCTCAAATTGTTTGATAATTGGATTCTTCAAATTATGCTCCTCCTCTTTAGTCCACTTGTTGCCCTCTCTCTCGCGCTGTTCACGCGTTATTTGCGCTAATACACCGGCCGCCTGTTCACCACCCATTACAGATATTCGAGCGTTCGGCCAGCAGTACATGAAACGAGGGGAGTATGCACGGCCACACATTCCTTCGGGATAAATGAAGAATGTTCATGAGAAATCAGGAGAATTTTTTTCTTGAGTGGCGAGGGGGGAGGAGTTCTGGGAAGGCATGGGGAGGGGGGGACGTTTTTGTACGAATGCCATTTTCAAGGGTTCCTGGATTGAGATTGAATGCTATTAAAAAATTGGAGAGTGAAAAAAATCATAATTTTTAAATTTTCGAGTTGTTTGCAAAAAATTTCCTCCAATTTAGTTGAACAATTTTCTACAATTAATTGGTAAAATAAGGAGTCATATATGGTATTCTTTCGTTATGCAACTAAAAAATTATTGGAAGCAAATTAAAAAGTAAATACATAACTTTTTTTTACCATTTTCATTTATGATTACACTTACCGTAAGTCCCAGCGCCATGCGAGCCCCCAATTACTACTGTTATTTTCGGTACTTGAGCGCAAGCAACAGCAGTCACCATTTTCGCCCCATTTTTAGCGATTCCCCCGGCCTCTGCGTCCCTCCCGACCATAAAACCTATAAAAAAAAATGAAAATTATTTTTAAGGTAAAACGAGTGAGTTTGAATGAAAATATGCACAGCCCGACTCGTAAACAGTAAACACGGAGTGAATGACAATGGCCTCATTACGAACCACGGGAAATTTGTGATCCAGAGGCTATCGAAACTCCAATTTAGATAATTCATATTAGGAGAAATAATTGAAAACTATTTTTTTCCCATTTTGAATTAACATTTTTCATTTAAAAAATATGGAAAAAAAAGTCCTTCATTTTCGCGAGTTTGAATAATTATAAAATCTCCACTCGGAGACCAAAAAATAATCAAAAATAAAATGAATAAATAAACAAATAAAAAGTGATAACAAAAAATGGCAACAAACCTGTAATATTCTGCAGAAAAATCAATGGTATTTTTCTCATTGCACAAAGCTGAACAAAGTGTGCACCCTTAAGTGCACTCTCTGAAAAGAGTACACCGTTGTTGGCAACAATTCCCACCGGATAGCCATGTATCCTTGCAAAACCAGTTACGAGTGTATCCCCGTATTGAGCCTTGAATTCATGAAAACGCGAACCATCCACAATCCTTGCAATTACTTCCTTGACATCGTACAGTTTTTTCAAGTTACTACCGACTATTCCATAAATCTCATCAACATTGTGCAATGGTAGTTCAATGTTTTTATTTATTTTGACGTCCATCGGTGATTGTCGATTCAAATTACGAATTATTGTGCGGGCTGTGTGAAGGGCGTGCGTATCATCAACCGCGTAATGATCTGTTACACCAGATGTTCTGGGGAAGAAAAAAAAATAAATTGTCCCCCGGTGTAGTTTAATTTTTTGTTCCCCGCTATTTTTCTTAACGAGATCGTTAAGGGTTGAGGGGGGAATATTAATGTTTGCCTAGTGGTCAAGAGGCCTCGGAAGTGGAACAAAAATGGGGGGGAAAACTTTGTGACTCGAATTCTCGATCAAAAGAGGGCGAAGAAGTCCTAAAGGTGAATTAAAACTTTGGCCATTGAGTTGAGAGTGATCTGAAGAGGATAAATCATTCGGAAAAATGTTTAAAAGGACGAGATTGGCTGACATCTCACGTTTTTAAACGATTATTAAAGTATTTATTCCTTTTCCAAGTCTGCTTTGTTAGCCAGAAAAATTTTAAAAATAAATAAAATAGTTATTATTTATTTTTAGTATCCTCTCAATGAAATGGAAATATAATTTATTGGAAACATCTCTACTGAACCATCTGACATAAATAATTGAGTCAATTCACTGAAATTTTTATCTGAATTTTACGACTAGCATAAATGTTTAGCCAACGAGATTTCTGTCGAGTGCATTCAATTGTTCTCAAACTTTTGCTTTTATTATTATTCAATCAATCGTGAAATAGTTGATGTCCTTGTTGCATGATTCATCTTACTTGCAATGAAGTGATGCACCACCGAGTTCCTCAGCTGAGACAACTTCACCAGTGGAGGCCTTGACGAGCGGTGGCCCGGCTAAAAAAATTGTACCCTGTTTACCAACTATGATATTTTCATCAGCCATTGCTGGCACGTATGCACCGCCAGCTGTACAACTGCCCATAACTACTGCTATCTGGGGGATCCCTTTTGCGCTCATATTCGCCTTAAATCATTTTATCTCAGAGTAAAAAAAATACGTTTCTCAAAATATGTATAGTTAACTTTTATCTCATCAGATGGGCGGGAACATTTGGGGGCTCACGAGTGAGCTCGGTTTAATTCATTAAATTAAACATTTTTTTTAACGAGCGACAGGGAACTTCTGAATTTAGTGGCATTAAGCCACGGAAATAAATTGAATCGGAAGTATCATTGAAATCACTGAAATCTCATGATTTTCAGACGTCAAGTCGTTTCTTCACGTCACAATTTTATCCTTTGTAGTCCATGAACTCAGGGAAAATCAAAGAAATCAGTGTAGGCATGTGACCGACCTCTAAATTGCACTTTCACTCAACAAACGAAAATAATAACTATTATTTCTTTTCCCGGAAAAACTTTAAAGAGCAGAAAATTTTCTGGTTCATACGTCCGCATCGAGGCTAATCGAAGAGATATAAGTGATTTGTTTTCTTGATATATTACGAAAAATAGTCAAATACGTTACTGTGGTAATCAATGATGGCTCAAAGCTATGTCGATATGAGACAATATCGTAAAACTATTGTTTTGATAATAAGAGCGATTTGACAATTGACCAAATAATTTTAAAAGAAGTGAAAAAATACTTCTGGCATTCGTCATTAGTCTATCAGATATACTAAGGATAATTTATAATGGCTTTTTAATATTTCGTGAAAATACAATCTACAGTTAAGGCCCGGGTGTACCTCCAGCCGAACGTTATGTAGATTGTTTTTGTTTTGATTCTTTAATCTGCAAATGCGCCTATTTGGAATAGTATATTTCGCAACAAGTGAAAAAAAATGGTTTATATCACGAGCCGAAGGCGAGTGATATAATCCCACGAGTCAAAAACCACTTTTTTCACGAGTTACGAACTAGTATATTTCGTTACGAGTGAGAC
>JAPYZN010004096.1:0-18865 GCA_030522865.1 Psyttalia lounsburyi | reverse complement strand
ACTTGAAAATTTCTACAAAGGCTTCATATTCGAAACGAACAAATACAAATTTTTCTCTTTTTGAAAATCAAGCCGTGAAGGGTTGAAAGGGGTGGAAATGTATTCATATGATTTTGGAAGTCATTAAAGTTAGAAATTTGAAAATTTCTGTGCTTGGCTTCTTTTTCGAAATGAACAAAGCCAAATTTTTGCTGTAATTGACTGAGTGATAATCTAATGAAAATGCATAATGATTTAATTTATCTTGACATATAATAAGAACGATACAAAGAAATTCATCAATGGAGAAATGCTACTGAAAAAATAATGTAAAGAAAATAACATAACAAAAAAAGCATCAACGTGGCGGCCGCAACGGCGGTAGTTTAACAAAAAATTTAACAAAAAATGAGTCAGCCGTCCGGGGCGGACGAGTTGAGGTCAATTTTTTAGAATGAAAAATTCAGATGAAGTCGTATTATTAGAAAAAAAATTTTGAGAGTGCGCCAGACTCATCCGGAAACATTAGAATTGCGGACAAACGACAGGGCCCACCTCTTGTCCGCAGCTCGCGTGGCCCAAAATCGCCAAGTTTTTGCGTTTATCCCGGGGAGACCTGTTATTATCGCGTGACGCAGCCACCAGTGGAGGTACGTATGGCCGAGTTGAGTTGAATCTGGAGAAACAGAAATATAAATCGTGGGAGAAATGATGGAGATGAAAGCAATACGTGTCGGGATCCATGAGCTCACTCCCTCCGGAGTAATCATAAATATAATGAAATGATCCATCAATGTGATGATGGGGGAAAAATCACTTTGGTAAAACGAAAAAATGTCGAACGAGTCGAGGTCTCGATTAGCCGCACGTCGAGTTTGTTCGGATAAGATCTTTCACTGGACAGGTGGGTCAGCCCTTGGTTATTCATTAAAAACTCGTTAATCCATCAGAGGTTGATTCTACGGTGTAATCCAGTACACACCCAAATTTGTTTTTTTCTGTCCTCGGGATTAACGGGATGTGAATGAATATTTAGGGAGAAATGTTGATGACGAAAGCTGGAAAACATTCACATTTTTCATTTTACTGCTCCTCGAGGTCTGTCTGACATTCGGTACATTTTTTTTCACTGCAAGTCGTGCGTTGGTTTATAATTCAGGGGAAATTATGCCCGCGTGATTACCCCAGTCGCACCCCTCATTTTCAAAATTGAGAGTTCACACCCCGAATTTATCGACCCTCCGAGCCAACGAAAAAATGATTCAATTAATTTGACGAGCCTTCCGGTGGTAAAATCAAAATTTCCTGGAAATGTCTCCCAAATTCGCCCAAAATTTTTTACCACCGAATTTGGCACTTGAAACTGTGGATTTCTTTCTCGCAATTTCCACTGCGCGACTGGAGCGTCTCACATGAAAAATTGAGGACTGTCTTCCCTGACGACAAAAATATCGGAACAGTCCCCAAATAGAGGGCGAGGAAAAATCGCCAGCAGAAAAAATCTAAAAATAATTGCCAACTCGAGCCACTTCCGCTTACGCAATATTTTCAACATTGACGTACAGCTTGATCAGCTGTGAAGTGCTTCTTGTATATTTTAAGGAAAAAAGTACGTTGGTTAGGTTAGGTTTGTGGAGACGCCTGGAGAAGTGACTGTTAGCACCGGGCGATAGCCACCGCTAATCGTGCATCAAATTAATTTTACAACGTGCCATAAACGTTTATACGTTTCGTATACATGTTGCTAAGGTAGAACAGGTGCTTCTAGCGTGTGCGCCAAAACTTCTTTATTACTCATTTCGATTTGTCGTGTTTTATGCGCTTTATCATGACTCTATTGTCTCGTAAATTTTGGAATTGCTGCTCGGGGGGGGGGGGGGGGAGCATTTGGCTTATGTTTATTTTTGCCATTAAGCGAGTATTTTGTTGCTAGACTAGTCATCAAAGCTGAATGTGTCATTAACCTGGAAAATTGGAGGTGCTGAGTTTGAGCTGGCTGCACTGTAGACCCAGGCAAAAATTACGTGAGCCAATTAAATCACTGAGAGAAAAAATTTTCTCTCCCGAAAATATATTTATTCTACTCAAAAAAATCGATGATATCGATATTTTTCACCTGATAATGTAGGCGTTTCTGAGAAAATCTATAGTTTGAGGTAAATTAATTTTTTCTGCTCACGAAAATATAAAGATCACCCAAAAGATTTTTTTTTTCACCTAAATTTATATTTTCAGTCAAGTGTATTCTATCCAACTGGTAAATTATCGAGTAGAAATAATTAAGCTTTCACTGAAGAAAATTTTCTTCTGGGAAACAATTTTCTTGAGCTGAAAAAAAATTTCCCAGCTGAATATGGATTTTTTCAGCAGAGCAAATGTTTTCTCTCAGTGATTAATTACCGAGCTAATGAGAATGTAAATTTTGGGATGAAAAAAAATTTATAAATTCTCCCAAAGCCTCCCAATGGCGGGGATATTTTTTAAAAAAATTTATTTAAAAATGTAGCGCAATCTAACGGGCCAAATGAATAATCAAGTAAACCAGAACACACGCCACATTTGAATGTAGACTAGGGATAATGGTTCGTTAGGCATCGGAGTTTTTCATGGCTTCGGTTTTTCGTAGCAGCTGCTCTGCTCGCTACCTCGGTGTGTGAAAAAGACGGAAGTCGGTTGCAATACGAGAAAAGGTAGAGGGAAAAGAAAAAAAAAACTATATATATTTTTCTTCAGTTTGTCCTGCCGACATATGGAGGCAAGGAGTGAGACTAAAAAGGCAGAAATCGAGTCTCAAGATTCGCTTCCCTCATTAAACAAACAAGGTTCTGCATACTTACCCCATCGGAGTGCTCTCGCACTCCTTTCTTCGTCTCGTTTGCATGACGACGCCTACTGCGGTTAAAATCCAATGAGGATAATTACCATGACGTCCTCAAGACAGAGATGGAGGAAGGGAGAGAGGGAAAAAGAGGGGAAAATATTAGTTTATGTTTCCTTACAATCGCCAGTGAGATGAAGGTAAGGGGGTTAAAAAAAAATTCGAGTCACTTGGAATGTAAAATGTTTTAATGCCACCCGAGACGCCCGCACACACGTCACATTAGGCTCATTTTCCACACGCAGTTTTACACGCGCGGCAATTACAATAATAACAGGCGCTGTCCGCCTTTTAGTGGCGAATTGCGATTTGCTGCTGTTGGATGTGGGGGGTAGTCGGGTTTAGCGGGCGCGCGTTGGAGGGTAAAAATCGGGGCTTGATGGGGGTGATTGAGTAATTATTGACGATTGCAGAATTTTGTAAACCGAAAATTCCTCAATTTTCTTAAATTACCGCAGAGGAAAATTCAGAAATTTTTTTTTTAACTGTCACTAACTCAGCCGATCGCCAGCGACTCGCTTTGTCGATTTGGGAAATTAATCACCTCCTGGGAAATTGTTGGAAAATTCAGCGCTCGATTTTCCGAGGGGGCAAATTGACAATATTATAGTAGCCGAGACGACTGAAATGACTGCCGGATGTCGAGCCTCAGGCCTTGATAGAAGCCCAACGTGAAAGAATAAGGCGGGTAGAAGAAATTATCCAGTAGAATGGCTCAGGTAATGACCGGTGGCTAACCCCTGGCGTGTCATTTGGTGCAAAAAACCAACAAGTAGTAACGCACTGGTCTCCGCCCTTGTCTCCCTCCGACAATGGAAACGAAAAAAAAAATATAATAATGTGAAAAAAAGAGGCGGGGAAAATAATGGTGGGCAGATAGTGGGGCATTTTCATGGTGTCGAAGACCATTTTCGACCAGTTTCGCTTACCAATTTGGACCAACTGGCCTTTGGGGCTTGCGCCTGATATTGCGTAACCCACTGACACAACCGTCCCGCTCTGACGCTGCTCCAAATTGATTCCCCTCATACACTCGCACTCTTAAAAAATCCCGTCTAAATTTTTCCGTACACTTCTCGAAAAATTTTCTCGCAATGAATTTTCACGGGAATTCCCAGGAATTTTCTCCCGGAAAATTCAATTCAATTCAATTCAATCATTCAGTAGTTCCCGTAGAGGTTCCCTTCGCCATCAGATCTCATGATGATTTTTTTTTAATTTAAAATCAATCGGGAGTTCGAATTTATCGGATCAACGAGGAGCGACAATTGCAAGAATTTTTGTTATTCCATTGAAATAAAAATTACTCTTCAATTTTTTTTCTATCGCATACTATATCTACAATGCAACTGGGCAATTATAAACCATTCAAGCTACCGAGCGTGTGCGTGCCGGCAAACAGTTAGCGTCAAAGAGTCGTTTGCCCATTGCAAAGAGAAAGAGAGTGACTGTTAGTGGGAGAGAAGAATGCTCGGGCGCTGAGGCCGCCGATCCGCTGCCACGCACACTCATATTATTGAGATAAAAATCCACAAACGGAAGAGTTAATGTCAACGAGATTGTTGGCAGAATAATTTGGCATCCATTAGATCAGAGAGAGCCATCACGAGTGGTAAAAAATTATTGCAATCCCTCAATCAGCTCTCCCCCGAGAGTCGACTTAAAAATTGGTGAGTGTGGCTCTCATTAATTCTCCAGGTAATTAAATTTTTCATCTTCACCTTTTCAAATCTCAGAATTTCCAAAATTAATTTCCCCATAAAACGAGGGAGGCTCGGCGCTAGGCAAATGGCTATAATATCGGCGGGGTCGATGAAGGGAGTGAGGAACCAGTCGCACGCGTAGACAGTAGAGCGGATGCATCGAGTAAAATGTACTTCCGGTTATTGAAACGCCGTCTGAAGGCTACCCGGATTGCTCCACGCTCTCACCACCTGGTCCCTCCCTTCCCAAATATTCAATTCCATATGATTAAAGGGTTCTCCCCCAATTTCACTCCCACTGGATTACAAAATACCCATTACATTACAATTTTTGTAAATCACTATAATTCGGCATTTAATCAACACCCCATTAGCTTTTTTTCTTTTTTTAATCGGGTGATTGTGATAATGACAATGAGATAATAACAATAAGATAATGGACAATGGAATTTCAGCTGCAACAATTGCAATATGTGGATAAATTAATTTTTAAAGTGCCATAATTTCGAGATGAAAAATTGCGCAATTCTCTCGGTAGCATTGACACACTTAAACAAACAGCCGTAGGGGCAACAAATGGTCTCTCCACCATTTATTATTCAATAGAATATATTCACCGGCCATTAACTGCCTCCATACTGAGATAATCTCGGAACAGTCAATCGTTTGTGGAACAGACGTGACTCTCGTTGTTGTGCCGCACCTTTGGTTTTTCTCCTAGGTCTCTCTCTCCCCTCGCGCTCTCCTTTTTTTTTTGCCATTGCCGGTTAAAAGTGTAAGGCCGATAGGAGAATGGGGAAGGGCGCAGTTTGCGTGCAAGAGCTGAGGATTATGTTGATTTAATTAAATCCGGTGTCTTGGGAAGTTTATCGGAAACTAGACGGCCTTTGCACACTTACACATCTGGTGGTGCACTGAGAGAAAAAAATTTCTCTGCCGAAAATATATTCATTCCGCTCAACAAAATCGATGATATCGATATTTTCCAACTGATAATGTAGGCGTTTCTGAGGTAATCTATAGTTTGATGTAAATTAATTTATTCTGCGCGCGAAAAAATAAAGATCACCCAAAAGATTTTTTTTTTCACCTAAAACTTTTACTTGACGGTAAAAGCTTTGATCTCCAGTCAAATATATCGTTTTTCAACATAATATTTGGGTTCTCGGAGTTTAATAAAAAATATGTGTATTCTATCCAGCTGGTAAATTATCGAGTAGAAATAATTAAAATTTCACTGAAGGAAATTTTCTTCAAGGAAACAATTTTCTTGAGCTGAAAACAATTTTTCCAGCTGAATATGTATTTTTTTAGCAGAGCAAATTTTTTCTCTCAGTGGGTGCATTTCGTTGTAAATTAATGAAAAAAAACTGTAGCAACATAAAATATTGGCCACCTCCGGCTGAATTTTATGGATTTCTGTGGATTTTCCGAAGTTTACGGGAAATTGGAGAGAATTTTTTTTGGCTGAGAAATCATTTTACACTAATTGGCGAGTGTTGAGAATATTTTTATGAGTGCGCTCATTAGTAAGCCCACAATACGCTCAATACACTGGGCAAATGATTGTAAAAAAATTGTGTATTTTAATAAAAGTAAACAGGAAGGAAAAGGGAGGATTTAACGTTCGGATGGTGGACACACTTGAGCATTTACGCTGTCGTAAACACACCGGAATCAGTTCCTGTTGTAACACTCGAGCGTTGGATATACATTTAATTAGAGCCACACGAAAGATCTCGTAAACATAATCGTAATATGATAATTAAATTATGTTGATGTTTTCATTAAAAAAAATAATGGGGACTATAAATCCGAGGGGCATCCCGTCAAATGTTAAAATATTTTTTATCTCGTCTTTCCCAGGATTTTTTTTATTCGCAAATAATGCAATTGCGGGAGTGAGGTAGTGGAGTAGTGACGTATGGGTAAAATATTTCTAGGGACTTTTTTAACTTGACATTTTTTGATAATTCGGGGCGGGGGAAAAATTGTAGTTTTGTTCGCCTTGTCCTTGTACCCCATTTTCGTCCATTAACCGCTGGCAATTCAGATTGCCCCCAGCGCGGGTGTTGGAGTCGCTGGGCGTTTTACGATCATCGCTTACACGCCATTCAACTGTGACACGCTGTCTCACTCCATAATTTATCGTAAAGTCTCTAGACCGTAGGAGCAGCCGTCAAAAGTCACTTTTTCCGGCGTTTCTCATTCAATTTTCATCAGGGGAGAGATTAAATCTCGTCGCATTGAGTTTTCCCAATTTTTTCCCCCCTCGACGAAGAGTTTTAACGAATTTTTTCATTACTCAATTAATGATATCCCCAATTAGACGTTAACGTCTATTTATTTATTTATTTATATAGTTTACGGTACTCCGTGCTCGCCAGTGCACAACCAGGAGCGAATTAACGAGATGATTTTTAATTCAAGGCCATCGGAGTAGGGCGGTTTTGATGTGCAAAATAAATTTCTTAATTTTAGCAGAATTTTTTATTTAATTTAGACCGAGAAAAAATAACTTTTGCCAGACAATGAGTTAAAGTGAGTTTTACTGTGGGATTTTTTTTTTATTGTCCGCAACAAATGTAGTTGGCAAAATTATTTTTTTCTCCCAGTCTAAGATCGGGATGACGGGTGGGAGGGGGGAGGCAGCCGGGGAGATGTTGAAAAAGTGAGGGGGAAAAAAAATTAAAAAGGGAAAAATTGAATACAAAATAAAGAAACAAAAATACGCTTGGCCACGACCCGCAGGGAGAGTGTAATAACGACGTGGCGTGCGAGCGTTGCGTGTCGGGAATGACAGACGCACGGACAGGAGGCAAGCGGAGAGGCGGCTTTGGCTCGGAAAAAAAACCGAAGGAGGGTAAAAAGAAAAATTGAGTTTAAAAAAAAAAAACGGAGAAGAACGAGTGGAAAAAAATAAATTTTGAGCCACTGTTCTAACGATTGAGGCGGGGGAAACGTGAATTCGGAGAAGATAAAATCCACAAATGGACTCCCCACTCCCCCGATTTCCACGCAAGAAAATTCTATCCAACGACCCATATTGCCCCGCCAAATATGAGATTAAAAAAATTGTGTGTGTCGTTGGGGAAATTTTTCGTGAAAGAGAACAAAGTTTTTTATGGCTCCCGGGGAATTTATGAGCTCTCAAAAAGTGGAGGGGAAAAAAGAAAAAAAATGACTGAAAAGTGGATACACACTCTGGAAAGACACTCTCATCCGAATATTCAGTCTCACGTGGGCATATATTTTTTATCACACATGGGGATCCCACGCACTCCGGGTTAAACTCCGGGCCAATATTCCTGATGGCACGTCCCAGGGAAAAACAAGTCCCGGAGAATTGTGGGGGCTTTTTTCAAAAGGGGGGGGGGGGGATGGGGGATACAGCCTCGGCCTAGGCCCGCACGACTAAGCTTTCATAACAATTTGCATCTGACGGAGGTTTCCAGCATGACTGCCATTAAATATGAATGCATTTTACGATCGTCGTGGCTACATATTCGTACGGGGCATCCGTTGGGAGTTGCATGCGTCACCTTTCCCCCGTGGTTTTGTCGATCAAACGTTGACGGTATATCACACCCCATTTTTCAGTTTTTTCTGATGTCAATGTTTTTTTTTTCCCCCACCCACAGCAGAAAATGGGGGTTTGAGAATTATTTTTAAGTGTCAAAAACAATTTACTGGCAATCTCTGGCGATTTACAGGGAAAAATGACAATTTTTTCTAGCGACAATTGTCTTAAAAAAAATTTTTTTGGAGGGATGGGGCTGGCGGCGAGGGGACGTCATGTCGTCTTCGTAGCCGGAAACCCCCAAACCCCCCCCCCCCCGCCCGCGCGCTTTTCCCCCCCCCCCCCCCCCCCCCCCCTCCAGCCCGAGCCGACTGCGCAACGTCGGCGGGCATTTTTTTGATGCTCTCCATGAAGCGTCATTTGAGAGTCTAATTCATCGGGCTGGGTAAATTAAAACGAATGCGGGACGCGAGGAGCGATGGAGGGAAAGAGCCGAAGGATAGTGAGGGAGTTCGGGGGGGAGATGAAGAAGAAGCATCAAGGAGGACGGAGCCAGTGTGATTAGGGAGGAATGTTGATTAGATCCATCAGCATTTTGTGAGTCAGATGAAATAAAAAAAATGCTTGAAAAATTCTCTCACTTGGAATGAGTACAGGAATAATAACAGTTTTTACATGAAAAAAAGAAATGTATTATTCATTAAACGTTCATTGTATAGAGAATTTTTTCGCCATAATTCGAGAAAAATTGCAATGACTTTCATAAGTCCCAGGACAAATTGGATTGATTTGAATCGTTAACGAGCCATTTGCTGTCAGAGTGATCAGTTTTCAGTGGATATCTCAGAATCTGAGGCAGATATCAAAATTTTCGTTAAAGGCTTTTAGCTAGAGTGATTTCAGAGCTACAAAAAAGGTTCTGAAAAAAATTCGCTATCTGCCTTGGATCCAGAAATATCCTCCAAATACTGAACAATCCGAATCGCTTGCCGCCATTTTGAGGTGTCTCAGGCTTTCAAAATGGCGGACCCAAAATATTCTCGACCTGGGGGGAATATATTGAAACATCATACGTTACCTACAACACACATCCGGGACTCTTGGTGGAGAAGACAAGGAGAGTCGGAACAATCTTACGCTATGTCGATACGTAATCATGCTGGCATTTGTCAAGCATCGTCTCCTCGAGTTATCTCGACCTCCTTCGCGCCTACCGTGGAATCGATTCCTTTCGCCTACACACGTCCAAGCGCATGAGAAAACGGAAAGGTTACCAGAGCCGTTAGGATTTTTTTCCCCACAATTTTTTCTCATTCTAAAATATTATAACTATTTTAAAAAAAACGAAAAAACGAGATTTCCCGGCGTCTCGCTGCGTGGAAATCCATTTCTCACGATGTAAAAGGTCTTGAAGGCATCATACAGAGTCAGTATAATGAGACATTCGTATGCGGATGTATGAGCAATGGGGGAAAAATAATTTTTCATCGGTCGTTCGAGGAAAAAATTAAATAATAAAAATGATTTCTTCATTTGAAAAAAAAATTTCCCTCCTTTTTTCACTGGAAAAAAACATTCCAAGGAGAAAATCTCTCGCACCCGTGGGAATAATTTTATCGTCGAGGGGGTCATATCAGTAATGAGAAATAATTTTGGTGGAAATTATGGGAGAAGTGATATTTCGAGACTCGGAGGATCTGTGATAAGGCGGACTGTGTTAACTGCCTTGGACCACTCGTCCGAGTGTTGCCACTGTCGCGACGTCCCCGGGGCTAATTGGTTTCCCATGTTGTCCAGGTCTTTCGTGGGATAAGACGGGTAAACTTGTCGAGAGTACCGCGTACCGGTTTATAATAATTTCAAACAATTTAAATTTATTTTTCAGGGAGAGGGATTTTTTTTCCCGAGGCGGCGGGAATTATTGTAATGAGCCGGAGAAAAATGAGTGGAAAATTCTGGATTTCCCCAGGTCTCATGATCTCGAGGAAAAAAAAAGTGGCGTTGCGATTTTATTCAGCGCTCGGTCGGCTTCAATTTTGTTTCTTAATTAAGTCGAGAGATAATTTCCAACCGATGATAATTGATTTTTCGCGATAGCATTCGTCCCCGGGCCCGTTATCATTTAGTGAAGATGAAATTGCGCAGAAAGTGGAAATAACTGGGGGGGAAAAAATAAGAAGATAATAAATGAAAGTAGCATCACAATGAGGCGTCCGCAAAATGACGTTCTGACGATTGCACAAGTCATAAGAAATAGGGGGGGGGGGGTGGGGGGTGGGGGGGAGCAAGAGAGATGGTGAATTCAACAGGGCCTTTTATCGCAAACTGCAATCGCATTAGCGGACAGTGACGCCCCAGTACCCCTGAGTTTCATTAGCGTAAAGTAATCGGGAAACGAGTTTTGCCCTCCAACCGGCTAATGTCAAGGCACCCAGAATGCTTATGATGCTGTTTGTAATTTTTATGGAGCATTTCGGTTGAGTTTATTTTTTCCGACTGGGGGATAATGGAGTTGAGGAGCAATTTGTTATTCATTATTTGTTATTTCGTTTATTTAAGGCCGAACAGTTGAGGCCAATTGTGCGATCAAATGCCATTATTTTTGCGGAGTTGAAAAAAATTCAAGTGCCCACGTCTCCTCAGAAAATTATAAACAAAAAAATTGACAGAGCAGGCGACGAGAGTTCCCCGCTTAAAAATCCATTTTTTTCGATTTTTTTTTCCCATTCTTTTCGGAAAAATTTGTGACAAAATATTTTTGGATTTTTTGCCACGGTCAGGGGTTAAAGTGAGAGACTAAAACGTCTTAATTTCAAGTGCTAATTTTTTTTTGTGCAAAGGTTCGAGTATTAAACCCACAATGCAGGGGATCTCCAGGTTTCCTATGACCGCCATAAATTTGTTTCGTTTATACGATCGTTTTAAATTCTTTCGGCGGTCAGGTGCGTCGCTCGTTGAGCCGGACGTGCCCACCTCAGCTCGAAGTATCATCTTTCCTCGGCCAAAAAGAGCAGTAAAATAGCGATAAATAATTTTTATTCAATTCCCTATGGTTTGCCTCTCGGCTTATTTGCCTCCCGACATTTGTCATTCCTCCGCGATGTCGATCTATTCATAACAAATAAATAGTTAAATATATAAACATATAAACGTGACGTTTAATCGTAGCTTGTAGTAGCCTTGAGCGTGAAATGAAAACCGATGGCAAATAAATGCGAATAAAATTGTCCATGAATTTTAACCGGCGAGTGCTCCACTGAGCTACTGTACTCGCCCTGTCTCCGGGTGAATTTCATTGCGTGGAAAATGTAAATATAATTGTGGTACCGGGCGCTGACATAACGGTAAGATAATCCGTCGGTCAGAGGCGCTGCCTCAGCAATAAATCGTAATTTATGGTCCCGAAGACCCCAGGCACGTTTGGCATTATATCCGATGGAGAAATTCGAGACTATACGACTCTACTTGTGTTTCAACTCCCTCAGATTTTTCAGAGGATTTTTTGTTTCGTCAAATAAAAAAATTATTGATTTGTTTTGACGATCCTTTACCCCCCCGCGAGTGAGACAAATCGACAGCTGTTCTCGATTTTTTTTCCAGCGGAAAATTATTTTTCTTTTTCGCGGAAATCGCGCGATTGTTGCGGTTTTAATTGGGAGAATGGGAAAATTATTATTTCAAAATGAAAGAAAATTTTGAAAATTAATACGACTAATTTATGATGTTTGATTAATATTACTTAATCGTCCGCATATTAATTACAATCCCGAGAAGTCTCCAATGAATTAATAGCCCAAGATTTACGTATCTCGGAGCCGTAAACCAGTCAAGTATTATTAAATATCCACAATCAGTAATTACGTAATTATACGTCATTAAGTGACGACCAATTAATGCACTTTTGCTTTTGAGATTAATCAATAATGAATCACAATGTATTGAAATGAAAGTTCAGCGAGGGGGTGACGGGTGGGGAGGGGGTGGAGTTTATATACAGAAACCAATCGGGCCGAGTAGGCGAACGATGATGTTTACGGGTGTATCGGACCTTCCACGGATAATTTATTGTCTTTCGTTGTCGACGTATGGCGCACGCCTCGTCTGCTCGGCTTTACCCGCCTTAATATATCAGTAAGGAATTTAATAATTTAACAATAACATTTTTCATCGAATTTTCAATACTTCGTTATTAAAAATTTTCGCTCATTCAAATTACGCGGAGAGAATTTTTTTTAGCAAAAAAACAGTTCGCGATAAAATCATCCGACCGCGCAGGAAAATTTAGTAGATAATTTTTGGTGAGGCGTAGACAAATTTTGCGAAAAGGTAATTATTACGGAATTTTTCTCTCCGCGCGTTCCAGAAATTCTGGTCAATATGTTATAAAAAAAAATCCCAATGACATCGGAAATACAGGAAAATCAAACAATTGTAATGGATACGTCTTGTGTTGACTGACAATGGCTGGCTCCGATGATTCGCGAAACAAGAAATATCATCTCGGCAACAAAGTAACGCGGAGTAAGCGGTATTAACGTGAAGATCCACAGGGGGAAGAAGGGAAAACGAGTGTACGTGGACAACAATGACTGACAGCTACTCCCACACGCTGTCAGTGTTGTCTTCGTACTTGTTGGGAGAGTATTGTTCTTGGTAGTGCTTACACGTGTGTAGTTGCATTATTTGGTTAATGTGAAAATTGTTTGAACTTAACCTATTTATCCTTCAATCAAGCATCAACACTTTTGAGTTATAGGATTTTTCGATTGTCCTTTTATTATTGTCATGACTTTGGCATTGATTATTATTATTATCCAGGCAATCCTCGGAAGATGTTTTTTTAATTAAAAAATACTCGGCATTTCGAGTGAAACGACAATTAAAAGTCCCAATTTTGCATTGAAAAAAAATTATAAATTTGGGAAGTTGACGCGACGTTTTAAAAAATTGAAGAAGATTAATAGAGACAACAATTATCCGTCCCTAATTCACTAGTAAAATTCCTGAAAAGATGCGGGCAGTGATTTAATTTGATTCGATACATCCGGCAATGATCGAGTGCAGAAGACGAATGACTCCACCAGAAAGTCAACTCCCAAGGACACTCGAGTTATAATCGTCCGAATAAAAAAGAATTGTGTAAAGAATTGGGCGGAGGCGAGAGAGAGAGAGAGAGCTAGCGGTGGGAGAGAAAAAAGGGACGGAGAAGTGCGAATGAGAGAGCGTCGAGGCGAGTTGACGTGTCAACTAACCGTTTATCATTGCATCGACACAAGTCACGTAGCAGTGGGACCCCCTGGCCACTTAAAAAACGTTGATCCAGGGCGTTTAGTAGGAAGTGACGTCACGGGACGTATACTATGTTCACATGGGCTATCGAGGTGTAGAGTCACTCTATTTTTACATAAATAGTTTATTAATTCTTCGGTTTAGTAAGTGGAATTGAAAAATTGTACATTATCGTTTTGGATCTCCTGTTGATTCCTGAAATCCTGATAATTTTTTTGACCACTCGTCCTGGAGGGAATGGGGAGAATTGAGCTCGTGGATTGAAGTGTTTGGCCGGACGCGGGCGGTCGGTGACGCGCAGCCGAGCCGTAGACCCGGCGCGTCAAGTGGAGGGGGTGCGAGCCGAGCCGAAGGCGAGCCCGCTCGTTCGCGCAATTGTAAATTAAGATACTATTGCTCTCTGTGATTATTAATAACTCAATTTTTCTGTCTTTTTGCAGAGGCCTCCATCCTCCTCGCTGTCGTACCCCGGTGCGGGAGCAAATGACGACGCCAGGAGCCCAGGAAGTGGCGGTACCCCAGGACCACTCAGCCAACAAGCGCCGACCAGTCTGGACTCATCAGATCCCGGTAAGTTTATTACTCCATAAGCTAAAAAATAATCAATCGCGCTAGCCCGAGAGGGAGCATGACGGCATGATACATTGGAGTTGAATGAACACGCGAGTGTCTTTAACCGGGCACAATTGAGACACACCCCGGAGTGCTTGACATTTGGGGACCTTGGACTAACGAAATTTTTTAACGGGACAGGCGCGTCAACAAGAGTCGAGGACCCGGAGGCTAATGAGCCGGGTATCACTGGCGTCAGCTCATCGCGTGACCTTGAATATATATATATATATTATTTTTTTTATCTCATTTCGTGACAGCCTGGAACACTGAATTCAGCTAGTGGACGGCGAGAATAGGGTCAATGGGTCGGTTCAGGGAATTTTTGCGCGGATCTGGCGGTAATTTTATCTAGCGACTACAGTTTTATTAAAATTACCGACAATTTTATTACTATAAAATGATAATTTGAGGGAGAGATCCGGAAGTCATTAAAATTTCAGATCTCTCAATCCATAAAAATCGCTCAAGTCTCAAATTAAAAATTTAAACTTCTGATCTTTCCGGTCGTTAATTACTCTTGCGGAAGGTGTTAATCTCGCGAAAAAAATGGCGATAAATTGTCAATAGCATTGGCGCAATCAGTCCGGCTATTATTTTGGTAATCCAATGATTGATAATTG
The DNA here is from genome assembly GCA_030522865.1 of Psyttalia lounsburyi. Taxonomy (NCBI): domain Eukaryota; kingdom Metazoa; phylum Arthropoda; class Insecta; order Hymenoptera; family Braconidae; genus Psyttalia; species Psyttalia lounsburyi. Next base: position 4,261 of record JAPYZN010004096.1, on the reverse strand, counting down.
CCGTGATTATTAACATGAAAATATAAATAATTCAAAACGAGTTCACGCCGCTGGTACAATCGCCGGTCGTGGGTTCAGTCAGTCACTGTGGGGGGAATACAAGTTCACGACACCATCCCATAAAGATTCATTAAGACCAGTCGTCTATATTCACTGTCGTGCCAACATTATAAAAGTTACTGGCTCGCGCCCGCTCGCATCCCCCCCCACCTCCGGCGCACACACTCCCCACCCGTTACAGGCACACAAAACACGGCTGGGGCATCACGCACGAGTGACAAAACACGTTGTGATCAATAGCAATCAAAACATCAGCGGGATTAAATCAGAATATAAAAATAACATTTGGTATTTCGACTAAATATGCTGTATCATGAGAGTCAAAGGAAATTACCTCAACACTCATGAATAATTCCGGCGGGGAAACCGAAAAAAAAAGAATATTTTAATGGGGAAATGATGATTTTCGACTTTTCTGGTTTTGGTGAGGGTCGAATGTGTTTATCCGATTTTTTTTTAATTTTTTTCATCCGAATATATAAATTTAGAGTCGCTCCTTGAGAACTCGGGGGGGATTTTCCGGAGCAATTGTCGCCAATTGCTGAATTAATTTTTATTTTATTGTAATTAACTTCTCGGTAACAAATTTTTTGGTTTTAATTGTAATCGATTGAATTCAAGTCGTCTCGTGCTCTCCCACAAATTAATCATCGACAGACGATAAGGAAAATCGACTGGCATTGCAATCCATGAATGGACTCTGTGATTCATTGTTCGGTTTAAGTGAAAGAGATAAACACAGAGTGGAAGTAAAGTGGATGGATAAAGAGTGCGATTCAAATCATTTGGCAACGGGAATTGTTGATACAATATCGTAGGTGCAAAAGGCGAAAAATGTTCTTAGATCATAATATCGCGATCTCCGATGAATATTTGCTGAATTCCGCTGATTAAAAAATCAAATTAAACCGTAAAAAAAAATCGACATTAAATTCCTTTTATTTTACCCACTTCCAAATCGTTTGGTCAATTTTAATGAATGAAAATGGAACGAAGCCAGGGACTACAATGACCAATTGATCGTTTCGTTAATAATTAATGTTACGATTTATTAAAAATCGCGAGAGAGTTTTCGTGAACGGAAAAAAAAACGATAAATTTCTATAAAAATGAGTAAAATAACCGACAATATCGTATCGACTGCGCGTGGTAAACAGAAACAGCTCTCAGCATGCTATCCTCTCGTCAATTCTCAATTATACTATTATTTATATTTTTTTAAACGTCGTCGATGACGGGCTCACCCACCTCCGGTGCTTATCGAGCCGTGTTACCCACATGGAGCGATACACACCAACACAAATGGGAAAAGAATAAGTGTAGAGTTGGGTGCTTGCACGATCATGTTGACCCCGCGTATCGGCATTGCTGTTTAGTGGTACCAACATCCCACCCTCTATTACTTTGTTGTATACCTGACAAACTCAAACGTCAGAGATAACGATCGATTGGTCTATGGGATACTGGAGCTGTCTCGGTAAATTGTGAAAACGTTTTATTACACGCGGAGTGAAATTTATCAGTGAAAATTGGCCATTCCCTTTGGCAATCTCATCCCGTTATTTTTCAGCAAGTTTCCTAATTGTTTATTCATTAATTGAGAGATAAATTGAGAGCATGGAAGTAGGAATTGCCATTGAAATTGTGTTAAAAAATTTTTAAAACCTGTTTAACGTCCGATTTTTCGGGGATTTATTTACTGGAGTGAGGCTTTTTATTTCTGAATGATAACAAATTGATAAAAAATGAAGCTCAATGTTTTTAAATCATTTTTATCCATCCAATGAATCCACTGACGCCCGGGGAAAAATCAATTAAACCGCTCACGTGAAATATCGTTGCAATTACGGCCGATTGCCAAATCCAGGCGTCGGTTTATCGATGGCCACATTATCAGAGGTGGACGATCCCAGTTACAACGCCGTTTCAACACTGAAATGCCCTTTCATTTCTCCACCGAGTTGAGTTGAATGAAATGAGGAGAAAAAGAAAAAGCTATTAAAAATGAGGGAAGACAGTGGGTCTTTATTTCTGGTTTGTTTATTTTGCTTTGTTTGATGTGGAGGCGGCAAAATGCGATATCTCGAGGCTTCAAGCGACCCGGGACCGCGCGAGTTCCGCTCGCGATAGGGAATGAGTATTCGGGGGATGGAGAAGTCGTAGAAATTTTTTAACTCCATTATCTGGATTAAAAATTGGCTTAAAAAACTGTTTTATAATATTGGAAATCGAATTAATTACGGAATATATAAAAAAATATATTCTAAATGGATTGGACTTGGAAATTAAATACTCCCGATGGATAGCAGTCGACGGGGACTGTGGAAGCCGCCATCTTGAGATGCCGCTGAGCCTCAAGATGGCGGATCCTTTAAAACGGAAGAAATTCGTCGCCCAGTGGGAGAAAAGGCGAAAAAATCGTCCCCGACCGGGGGAAGGGTTTTCACCGCATGTTTGCGTCCTCTCCCTTTGATCAAGTGTCCCTGAAACCGCGGCTTCATGACTTGTGGTCACTAATTAACTCAATAACAACAACAAACTTCCTCAGGTATCGATTACAACCGGACTAACAGGAGTAAAACGACATTTTACAGCGGAAAAAAATCGCGAAAAAATTTTCAAATGCTCTCGCGGTCTAGTCTGGCTTTGAAAAATCCTTTAAAATATTCAGTTGAGAATCCCTGATTGCCAGCTGTTCTTAAGCACTACACGTAAGATAACCTAAACCTCCACTCCGGCCGTTTAGTTCGCCCGACGCTAGGCTCGCGTGTTGTATCGACTCGTGTTTATATATTTGTAATTTTTTTTCTCTTCCCTCAAACCCTCCCTCTGTTGCATAAATAACCCAGTGGGAAGCGGCGGGAGGGGTGGGAGTAATTGTTGAATGGAGAATGGAGAAAAGAGATGAAAAATCACACGAGCACCCGGTCCCTTTGATTGTTTTCTCGGAAGTGATCTCTTCGGCTCAGAAAGACGCGGATTCACTCGAATAAACTGGGGGTAATCGGGAGTAGGTAATTTTAAACAACTCGAGTAATTTGGTTTTTTGAGGGAGCTCGACGAGAAAAGTCCACAAGAAATCGTCAAAATATTCTAATACTCTTAAATTTATATTATCCATTCGCGTTTCTGATCAATAATTATTATTATAATGGCAAATAATGCGTGATAATGGGGCGGCGATTTCATTTCAATAATTGGGTAATTGAAAAATGAAGTGATATTTGTAGAGGGAAATGTAACACTTGATGATGTTGAGTCATGAAACTTGTGATATGATAATATCTATTCAATCTTGAGCCCTCATCGCCGGCGAATACTCGGGATGAATACGTTTGTTGCCTCCGGGAAATCATCATTACCCGTATACTTAAGGGTCATCATGTCTTCAAGGTTATCTCCATCCGTTCATGTAAAGAGTTTCGTTCAGAATTCGTTATGAGTGACAGATCTGATTATTATCAGAGTATTCACATTCTGGAATGATGCACTTCAATCTAATACTCATCACTCGATTTTTTTTTCATCCACTTCAATTACAAATTCAGTTCGTTTCAATGTTAGTAATAATTAACGTCTGCGATCTATTTCATTTCTGATTGAAGTCGCCATTTGGATCAAGGAAACAATTTCTACGACGATCGATTTGATAGAAATAATTATTATCGTAGGGAATTATTTTTTTTTTTGAGTTAGATAATTGGAAGGATTTTGAGGGTTTATTTTGTTTATTTAATTTTATGCTGTGGTCATTGGTTTTCGATGGTCGCTATTATTTATGGCCCGGTGGGATGGAAAATTCGAGAGCCATGGGCTGAGAGGGATAAATAAACAACGCCGACATCGATGGCGATGCCTCTTGACCTCTGGCGTACGAGAAAGGTCAGCATGCTGAGCTAGACTATCTGAATCCCCACGACCTACTACAACATTGTAATCTCCAGCCATGAAAATGCACTATCGTGCCAGCCAGTATTTGTTTCAAGTGGCCCTGCGAGATGGAAAAATACTGGCATTAATCCTATGTAATAAGAGAGAGGCATTGGGAGTCTCGAATGACCACTCGAATCGCACTCGAATGAAAACTCGAATGCTAATCGACTTCATGAGAGTCGAATCGAAGGCTCTGGAAGTCGAACTCGAAGGGAAACGGGCGCGAATTTCAAATCTTCTTTTTTCAAAATTGAAAAGAAATATAACT
>JAPYZN010004095.1:0-13827 GCA_030522865.1 Psyttalia lounsburyi | reverse complement strand
CTTCACAACCACCCCATCGACTGTGTAGAAAATGCGGATAGAAAATAAGACAATAGCTAAGAAAATAAACAAAAACCAAAACCGAGGGTGCACGGACATCCGCCCTGTCACCGCGTCAGCAGCTTTTTATTATTCCCTTATGAGCCCTGACAGCCGTCAGACCTCGACCACGTTAGGTGTGGAATTCGATCGACTTTATTAAATTTGTGGGAAATATTTATAGTATTCAGTCTTTAAAAACTATTTATTTATCGTCAGGAGAATTGGGCATCAAAAGTAGAAAAAATACGTGATGTATATTTTTATCACAAAAGTCTCAATCTATAATACAATTATGACAATCATAAAATGCATATTTATATTCAATTTTGAATTTCTCATTATAGAGGGGAAATAGAAGTGACCGATGTAAAAGAGGAGAGATGAGGAAACTGATTTTTAGCCCTCATTCACACTGTAACCGACGTGTGTCATGAAAGAACTCCCCCAGATTATTTTTCCCCTTTTCTTATCAAATTTTTGGAACTCGTAAATATCTATTTAGTCCTACACTTTCCAATAATTTTCAACGAAATTTTTTGAGCTCTCGTGACTTTCATAAAATTGATCGTATGAAATTTAGAATTACTCGATTTCTGCAATTAACCTTTCACCGCACGCGGTCAGCCACTGACCTTCGTCACCCGCACGGTCAGCAGTGCGCTATACATCCTTTCGGTACCTCAGCGTTATCATGTTCATAGGTACAACTCGAACTTGCGGCTTGCGAAGAACGGCAACAGCGGGATTGAAAATTTTCTCCACTCCGTCACTCACACTATGCGGCGTGGAGTCACATGCACGAAGATAAAAATCTCGGGCAAATTAGTGTACTTTCTCGCTAGTGCATGGGTCATACTAAAGGGGGCACAAAAAAGTAGAGAACACTCCACACAAATTAGATTCTGACAATCATAATTCGAATCACGTCTCTCTAAAATTTCGTATGTTGCACCGCACTTTTTTTTAGCTAATTAGAAGCTATGTTGATTAGTCGTACTTTTATGGAACTAGAGATGAAAGACTAGCGGATCGGGCTACAAATTTTAGTATGCCAGTCACTTAATTTTCACCTGTTTTTCTTTACTATGACATCTGTGCTTTGAAAAATAAATTGGGCTCGCTAGCACGTGGATTGGCACACCAATTTTTGGATGACCAAGCGCCCGACTTTGTAGAGCTCTCGGATAATTAAATTTTGGATCTGAAGGAAGGAAGTTATTGCAATGGCTCCGGAAATCGAAGGTAGAAATTTCATGATTGTCTACGTTTAATTTTTTAACTTGTTCCCCCGAATTATAGGAGAAGTTCTTGTTTATTGTCAACGTATTTTTGTCAACGTTATTTTTGATGGAATTTCAATTAATTAGTTTTGATGGAATTTCAATTAATTAGTTTTGATGGAATTGCAATCAATAAAAACCCGCTAGTCCTCCTTTCTAAATAGTTCAAACTCGGCATTCTAGTTTTTCCGATTTCCCCAGAACTCTATTTTACAAAAGACAAATGAAAATATGAAACAGGAGGTGTAGTGCTCATAGCTGGAGCTCTTAAGGATGAATTAACGAATTAATATTAAAAAAAAAATTAATTTTATCAAATTACTTATCTACAATTTTTTGGTACGAAAGAAGAAATGGAAGGAAAAGATTAACACTCCTTATTAAAAACTTCTAATGCTTGAAAAAGTGGTGAGACCCCTTTTAAGACCCCGTGTTGAACTGGCTAGAACTACCTCTTCACCCCCTTGACAGTTTCACCTACTTATGATTTTTATGTCTCGGAAAATAAAAAGCAGAAAAATTATTTTATTCTCAACCATCTCTTCTCTCTCTCACTTGATAACACGGTCACATGTTGTGGTAATACTTGACATGACCACCGCAACTTGGGCACGTTTGTAGTTGAAAATCTATCTTGAGGCACAAAGGCCGTCTCTTAAAACGATAAGAGAGGAGACCCGTAATGCTGATTGAACGTGCTTTGAGTATCACGTATGAGAATTAACATAGCACTCATTCCCACAGAGACTAATTTATTTTAGTATGTCAACTATCAGCGGAAAAACTCCGCCTACACGCGGATATTAATAACAATAAACATTTGCGATTTCAAGGGGTTTTATTTGTAAAGTAAAATGATGATATTGATTCGCAATTGTTGTTGGCTCATGACAGTTGTTATGTAATTTATGAATTTCTTAGTTTTGAGTGAAAAATAGCCGACAAATTTCTAGATGAAAATTGAGAATTGAGGATTCCCGTAAATCTCAGATCACTTCGAAGAGTGAAAAACCTCGAGAAAACTTTTGTCAACTGTTGCCAAGTTATGTCACCTTTGGAATTGTCCAACATCAGCGGAATCTTCTAATTCATGAATTTTTTAATTGGGACTTTTTTCTAACTTTAATCACCCTATTTGACAACTAATTCAAGTTTTTATTGGTAAATTATCCGTACCTTCTGCTATTTTTTAGAATAGCATTATAGTACATTATGTCACCAGGAAATAAAAGTTTTTATGACGAGTGTAACTTTATAACCTGAGCCAAAGGCGAACATTCTTATTACATGAGTCAGTAAATAGTTTTCTTGTTGGGCGATATATAATAGTTTTTGTCACTGAGTTTCGACCTAACCGAGCAAAGCTAGAACTAAAGTTCATCGCATTTATCGACGAAAACCGATATTATCGATTACTATATTGAAAGAGACGAATCTCGAGAAGAGACAGTGTTTGGAGAGCGACTTCGACTCTTGATGCCTTGAAAATGGAATCCCCAAAATTCTAGCAAAATTTATCTATAGTAACCGCGACTATTCACATCCCATATGTGAATTCTAAAGGAATGTCATAATTCACGTTTTTTGAATGGAACACTTCAATGCACTGAATCTGCTGTGTGTGGAAAAGGAAATATGCGTCTGTGTTCTGCACGCATAGGAAACTTCGACACGAGATTTCTCAAGGTCACACGGCACTGGATTCTGACACGTATTAACGCTTCGGCGATTGCACACATTTGCATGTTAAAAGGCCTCACGGAGGCACTCAGACTTGCAGAGAGTACGAGTGCATGCAGATTAACTGTTACGAAACAACTTCATTGTCGCTGGTAGTGAACAAGGCTAGAAGTGATGTGGAATTAGCATATGTGGATGCTTTTGGAAATGGACCGCGCATTAAAAGGAGAATCCGTAATTTTGCATTTATTGTCAATGCATTTGGGATGAACAAAATACATGTAAAGGATGAAGACACTCAAATTAGTACATTTTCAAACTAGGCCGTGAAGAACTTTGCTGGCGAATATGAGGCAATACTTATATGAGGCAAGAACGCTCTTTTCGTCCCTAGTGTCCGAAAAACCGCGATTCTGACCTCACTCCGTTCGGTTCGATCGTGGTTTTCGGGGCCAGACGAAAAATATTATACGTCATTCGGCGATAAAAGTATTATCTTACTCATGTGATTATAATCCATGCCGAAGGCGAGGAGGCACATTCGTCAGATAATACTTTCATTGCCTGGTGACATAATGTATTATTTCGACCGAATGACAAACAATATTTTCGTGTCGCCGGACCTGCAAAACCCCGTTTTCGTGTCGCTGCGCGCCACGAAATTGGCGTTTCCCAGATCCCGCGTCACGAAAAATAATATCCACGCCTCGCCATGGAAAGCATATCACCTCGCCTTCGGCTCGGAAGGCAATTTTACACGTGGGAGACGATGATCTGTTTTTCAAGCCTCGGGCATGAAATGTACTATTTCTGTTATTCAGTCCGCGCGCAGCTGCCATAAAGCGTTGCTTCACGGACTGAGTGATAAAAATTATACAGTTGTGATATGTTAATAGAGAAGATCTATAAAGTAGTAAATCTAGATATTTCCAAAAATTGCTTATTAAAAAATTTTAATGAATTCCAAACGGCCGAAAGCTTTGCCAAATTTTTCAACTTGACAATACTAATTATTAATCAAAATTTCAGTGAATCGGCGACAATAGCCGAGTGGTTAGAGCGTAAGACTGGTGTGGTGAAGTTCCGGGGTTTGCTTCCCGGCTGTTCCACCAATTTTTCTGACGGTTCTAATTTCTCGGTTTAATTGTCGAGCAAAAGCCAAGGGTCAAGGTTTTCTCTTCAGGGTGAGGGTTTTCCGTGCCCGTGGCGAAGGCGTAAAAACTCAAAAGGATATATGAAGAAAGGAAAACAAAATTGCATGTAGCATATATCGGATATATTGCATATTTGACTCCAGTCGCACAGCCGGCCGATTGTCCAGTGCCCTAATGTATTCATCTGTCACCCTGATGAGATGAAGACACTAAGCCGCTAAACCGTGCCTACTTGGAGAGAAAAATTCAATAAAAATTACGTGTCAGTTCCGTAATCTGCGAGTCAAAACAATATTCCTCATAATATTACCTCTTCCTAAGAGGTCACCCATCCAAGTACTAACATAGCGCAACGCTGCTTATTTTGGATGTCCGCCGGAGCAATACCTCGCCCACCTAACCATTACCGCCGGTTTTGATTGATGGATATATATATATATTTCGTATATGGACCGCTTTCCGTATGGAAATACATACAAATAACTTGGATTTTCGAAATATACCTATAAAAATCGCGGTATATCGAAGCTTTCATATAAAATAGAGCTGCGCGCGAGACCAAATAAGACAAGATTTGTTGAAACTTCGGCATGGTCTCAGAAAACACAAAGTAGTTTAATATATCTCATGTGGCAGACCCGGGTTCGCTTCCCATCGATTACACTAGTGAGATTCTAACTAGTATAAAAAGGCCTGATCAGTCGCCTGAATGATGTCTCCATTGAGATTCGGAAGGAGACGTTAAACAAATGGAAAAAAAAATATATATATATTTTAATATAATCACGGACATTAGTGAACTTTTGTGTTTTGTGGACATCTGGTAAAGGTACTGGAGCTAATTGAATTTCCCATTTGGTTTTCATCCCTCAATCATGCTGTTATATATGTGGTTGGATAGAGTAGATCATTATAGTGGTTTTAAATGCAAGAGCTCTCAAGTTATGGCATCGTGGTCTGAATTATAACGATTTGCAGTTACTGTATTTTTTTCTATTCTTTGATTATTTCGACTATTTCTTTTTTCAATTTTTATTTGCATATTACGCAACACTATCCTCGGTTATGCTCCGGCGCCGCGATATAGATGCGGTGGTGTATCGGCCCCGTATTTCTCTCCTGTTAGACAGCCTATTCCATGAAAATTTACGGTTGGTGGGGTGGGGGGGGGGGGGGGGGGGGTGCAGACTTCCATTTGATATTCCCAGTGTATGACTGTCACATTCATTATCACTTATCTTAATTATTGATTGATTCCCTCGTTGTCATTCTACTTATCCTCTTTTGCACCTCCTTTCCAGTAAAAATAATTATAATTCATTAAAGATTTTATTTTCTTATTTGACGTGTGTGTTAATATCGTCACAATGTAAGGGGAACAAATTTTTTTTAATATCCGTAGAATTTGTGCATAAATTCGTTTTTGGTATGTAATGGTTATTTTCTTGAAACTGTTTTCATTATTCATTTGACAAATTGTTCTTAATAATTCGATCAGTCTAACCTCTAATTTTGAGGATAAATTTACCTCCTATGGTTCAGTCAACATAACTTTTAACATTAAACGAAGGAGTGGGGGTAACGCGATGATTCGCAAAATGGAGTTGGTGGGGGTAGCATTTCATGTTAAAAGTTATGCTGACTTCAGTATACACTCGTCTGTCGGCAAAACAGAGAGTCTGAAAAAGATAGCAGATGGAATTCATGTGGTTGATCTTTAACCTCATTGTTAGACGTAGGGCAGTTGATTGTTTCCCTGGAAAATCCCACTTGAAGTAAATCGTCAAGAAATACTTGTCTTTGGTTAATTGCGGTTAAAAATGGAATGTATTCCACTATTTGAGGACCTTAGATGTTCTTGGAGTTAATTTATTCCCTCAATAATATAGACGTACCAAAGGTCACTTCCGGAAATGAATTTCTCAGTAGCTGTGATACCCAAAATTTGCAATTGTAGCTGTAGTTGTATCTCGAATTGTATGGCACAATTCCCTCTTTATATTTTCACGTGGTAAAATTCTATTCACCCATTATTCGTCACTCTGTCACACGCCAAAGAAATGTCTGTCCAGTACACAAATGCCTAATCTCGATATATTTATCAACATTTATACAACATGCATACTAGTGTTCTCGGCTACAATATTATAGAATATACGAAGCCTCCATTGTTGGTAATATCATTATCCCGTTTGATGCATAGCTGCCAATGCACACTTATTTAGTTCACATAATTGACAAATCTATAGCAAAAATGTACGTATGTACATGGAAAAATGTGTGTCATAATCGCGATAAACCTCTATATATGGATTATAAGACGACAAGTGAGACACCTATAACAACCGCCATAATAACGGAACAGACAAAATACTAATACTAATTTAATGATTCTAACGAGTACTGAAATACTACCAAAGAATACATTATCACGTGATCATAAAGTGTTACTACTCTTGTGGAAGGGGACGATGACAAAACTCACCGAAAACTCACTTTTCGTCGAATTCTTACAGAGTTAATTACTCTGCCTATTGTTCTGTGGACATTATAAGGCACTCCTAAAGCAGCCACTACAGTTGCTAATTTCTTTGTGTTATCCGAATCAATTAATTAAATATTACCGAGTCGATACCGAAGTAGTTCTACCGCGTTAATATTATCAAATTATTTTGTGAGCTAAATTCATTCATTGAGTGTAATTGTGAAAGGTGTATTGAACATGTCAGGACACTGTAAGTTAGACTTAATAGTATATTATGCAACGTGTGCGTAATGGTGTTTTTGGCTCGTGTGTTATAATCACACGAGCCAAAAAACACCAGAACGCACAAGTTTAATACAATATTTTATGTTATTGTCGCTTCGCTCGTTTGAATTGCGGATTACAGGCACCTATGGCATAAAAACTTATATGCCATTACCTGACTTATTTTATGATTTAAATTTGAATCATTTATCGATTGAATGTCAAAAGACAGTTTCTCAAATTTTCTTAATTTCACTTTCCTAATAATTAATTTTTTTATTCCAATTGAAACTGATCCATACATAAATATTAGATGCTTTTAGTCAGATCCCATTATATAGTGTAGCTGTCAGACCATTGAAGTTTATTAATTTTTATAAATTAGCTAGTACCCAGCACCATTTTATTTTGTCAAATTTTGAGACCTAGCCTCTACTGATGCAAGCCACGATAAGTAAAGAAGTTTGTTGTCAAGTAAAGTCAAATAAATGAAAGAAATTCATATCATAGAAAGAAATTATCCCTCAGTCTTTTTTTAAATTAATAAATATCTATGAGATAGATGATTGGTATCAATGAGAACTATTTTTCAACCTCGAGATTTTCCAAAAAATAATAACAAGGATAATGAGAGAAAAATATATTTTTATGAAGAACGTCTTTACCTGTATCAAGAACTTCATAACTCGAAAATTATGAGTAAAATATCCTTTTACACTGAGAAAAGAAAAACTCCAAGGAATTTTTTGTACTGATTCAAAGATAAAAATAATTGATTTACAACAATAATGTGCTCTATCAAATTAAGCCTAGTTGGATTAATTTATTTAAAAATTTACAAGCTCAGATCCAAGATAATACAAAAACCACTAGACTTGGTTCGACAAATCGTTTCCTTGTGCTTCAATTGCGCCCCCTTTTTCAGACATATATAAATTATATTGACGAAAAGCTTCTTTTCTCAGAGCAAGATATTATTTTTTGTCAATTATTGAACCACGAATTTGTTCATACGAGTAAAAACACTTCACAAAAAACGTTTCTTCTCGCAGCGTAAAGCGTGCTCCTGCGGTACTGAAACCTAGCGAGACATATCCATTCCGAAGTTCAATCCACATGAAGCGTTGATCACTCGTTTCACCCTGATGATCCTTAGACTCGTACCTCCTCTTTATCTTTCATTATGAGTCCTCTTGTCTGCTTTGTTGAACTATTGTAACTTCATTTGACCCTCGGATGTCCCGTTCGACCCTTCCAAACACTCCACACGCACCGTTCGTGTGACCCTTCTCATCAGTCTTTCCTTTTTTTCCTGCTCTACCTTCTGTCCACAGTTTGACTGCTGTGATCTTTCCTCTTAACACCCCTGTTGACCCTTCCGATCATTTCATTAGCGTATTACGTTCGATCTTCACTGTTACTCCATCCCTGCCTCGTTTCGACCCCCTTCATCGCTCCACTCGCTATCCCTGTTCGACCCTCTCAGTTACTTCGCTCGTCTTTCTCGTCGGATTTTAATATAATGCAGTTACCTCGACGAATTCTATCTCCCTTCCTCTGATCCATTAAGGTACTTCTACAGTAGATTATACTTCTGGAAAATTTCACAATGTGCTAAAGACACCAAAATTGCTCCACCTGTTGTTATAGGCACTTCAAAAAAAATTTCTCGAATTTCAAGGGCTTTGACGGTGCAATTTTTGACATATGTCACGTCAAATTTTGATAAAAGAGGAAATTTCAATGTTCGACCACGCATATTTCAAGAAGAGCGTGGTCAAAATCCTCTTAATTTCGCTAATAGTTTGTTGACGTATCCAACAACAGATTGTCCAAATTTGGTGTCTCTAGAATATTGCGAAATTTTTCGCAATCTGCAGCTACTGTGGAACCTTAGGGAACTTGTCCTGTAAACGCATAGGAGTAGACAGGAATATTTTATTAAGCTGAAACGTTAATACAATCCTTTCAGTAATCAAGAAGGCGATTGTGCGCTCCTTTTGCTCTATTTGAATTCCCCCCCTCGAATATGAACACATGGTGATTGCATTGACCAATGAGAAATAAGTCTTATGCGAGAAATTAGCCGATGGCCTATGTAGTTAATTTAATTTATCTAGTTGTGCTCTCTTCAATAGGAAAATATCCTTCTGGAATTCAAATACGCTGCAGTATTGAAAGTCAGTGGGACATTGCTGTGGCACTTGTTATTTGTAGTGCTATTTTTTTCTAATAAATCAGCAATATGTTGCTGAGTGGATATTGCCCTTTAATTATATTTGTTCATTATTCACTAATAGAATTCCCTAATAGAATCTGAAATCATGTTTAATACCACTGTTCTGAAAATTTAAGAATACCTTCAACCAAATTACCTGGACTTCTATTAATTTTCAGAGAACATCTGACTACTGAAATTTTTAGTTCTCAACATCTCTTGAAATTCCAGAGAACATTAAATACGATAAAAATATCCGAGACGTTTAGCGGAAATTTCAGATAAAAATTTCTAACAGCAGATTATTAGTGAGATAATATCAAAGATATACGAAAGTCAGCATAACTTTTCCTTTCGTTTTTCGGAGTGGGGGGCGGCTGAGGAAGTAAAAAGTCATGCTGACTTTGTCATTAAGGCCCTAGAACTGTATGTATCTGGATAGGACGAGGAGGTAAAAATTTAAGCAATCTCTAGGGATCAGTGAATGATGTAAATGAGATAAAACTTATGCCGAAGGATAGGTTTCTCTTCTAGAATCCGGTTGAAATTTGCTTGGGTGCTCTGCCATGCCAAACAATGGGGGAAATGACTATTTTTTTTACGATAAGATAGCTACCGGAAACTTTTTGTATAAGTCCGTTGACAATAGGATTGGCCCTAGCTGTCAAATTTTCAAAAACTTCGAGTCCAATTTGTAAATATCTCTTGGTGTCGCAAAGCGCCCGAAGAGCTGATATCAACTGGAATCTGAAAGGAAAATCTATCCACTGATGTAAATTTTATCTCATTTACCTCACTTATGAGCCCACAGATACGGCACGAATTTTCATTGATTTTCTTTTATCTATATACGTACACTGGTGAATCTTGGGGCTTAAATACAGGGCCTTATGATGCCACTTCTTCAAATATTACGAAGCAATAATTGAATATCGTAGACAAATCGAAATGTATCACAAATACCAATCGAGGAATAGTATATTTCAAAATTGGTTGAAAATTTTGGAACTTATTCTCTTTTAATATTCGGCAGAATAACCTATATTCATTTTCATGAAAATGATTTTTATTCACGAAAGCAATATCAAGCATTCTCGTTTTATTTAATTGGAGTAGATGAGAATACTTTTTTATTGTTCATGAAATTAAAAGTTATGGTAAAGGACTGACTTCAATCGAACGATTTTGATGGGCTTTCAGTTGAAGTGCGTTATTAAAAATGAAGAAAAATGCCGAATATATATTTTTTCAATCTAAATGCCAAACTGTTTGTTCGCTCTTATTATTAAATTTTTAATTAATTTGAATGAAAGGCTTCGCATTGGATGTCTCCACTGAAATTGAATCCTTGCAATTTCCTCAGAGATTCCTCAACCATCAATATTTACATTGAATATAACATCATATTGGTAACATATCATCGAGGGTTTATTCAATTACTTTTGATTGTCATGCGCAATCCGAGTTGTATATCAGTTTCGATTGGTGATTGAATTCAATCGAGTCGGAGTGTCTGTCGGTAATTCTATTCATGGAATTTAGCCATTCAATTCTCATGATGTCGAATATGAAATAACATTCAAAGAGATAAATTTTTTCGTCTGTGACGTTTCGGCCCTTTGAAGAAAAAATTATCTAACCGCACAGTAAAATTCGACATCTTCCACCCAAATTATGTACACATCAAAATAATTTTTAGTAATTAAGCAGGTAAACAAATTTTATAGAGCAACTTCACAGAGAGACAAGGTCGCTATAACTTACCATTCCGTTTGATATTTACTGAATGTAAAAATGTCTTTGTTGTTCGGGGAAAATTATCGTAACGCTCAGTAAAATTTATTGACTACTCAATAAAAGTTATCGAGTTTTCCATGAAAAGTTACTCAATTCCTCAGTACAATTTGTTTACTAAACTGTTTACTACTTACTCAAAATTATCTAGACGAGTGCGTAATTAGAGTTGAAGATGGTGAATTTTACTGTTCGATTACATAATTGTTAGCGAACGACCAAAACGAAACACGATCACCAAGCGGAACGGTAATTTTTACTGAAAACTTGATCTCTGTGTTGGTAATTGTTCAGAGAGAACTAGATAACTTTACTCAAGCAGTGAACAAAAGTTATTCACACATCTAGGCAATTTTTATTAAGTTGGGACCAAATTTGACTACACGGAGAGAAGAATTCAATAAAAATTACGTGTCAGTTCCGTAATCTGCGAGTCAAAACAATATTCCGTAAAAATTACGGAACTGACACGTAATTTTTATTGAATTTTTCTCTCCGTGTAGATGATGCGGTAATTTTCCGTGAGCGGCCAAACCCAACACGATTATCAAACGGTCGGTAATTTCAATCAAATTATTTTCTCCCTGTAGTAAACATTGATATTAAATTCTTTCTCATCTCCATTTTTGAATTTATTCTCACTACAAATGTAGTCGTTGAATCGTCAGAATCCAAGCATTTCTATTTATGAAGTCTGAGAAGAATAATTTTGGCGCGATATCCATGAAATAACTCTGGAGTACGTATTTTCAGTTGTAATATGATTCCCTCAGCACCCGATAAATACAACATGTCAATTACATGAACATGTGTTTGCACAGAATAAACAAGACATTAGAACCCTGAAATACGGAGTGAAGAGGTTCAGCTAATAATTTTTCATAAAAATGGGACACGTTATAAATTTTCAATGTTGACAAGTGTGGAAAGTGGGTTAGTAGGTGATGTGCACTGACTATAAGTGGCGAGTATCCCGACATTGACCCATATCCGGCTGTTGCACACTGCTTCCCTACCCCTCAGGAGTGTCAAGGGAACTTGGCTGCGGGGGTTCGCGGAGACGAGGTGCGGGAGAAAGGGGTGAGAACTAGAGGGGTGAAGGGTGTTTTCAACGGATTGCACAAGGCCCTGGCAGCCCTGTCGACCCCCATATCAAGTCTCTGGACAATTTGAGAATAGATAACGCGCATTTGGAGACAAAGCAAATTAATTGTTGTTAATTTTTTTCCATGACTTTCACAGTAGTACACTGAAAATGTGAGATTGTTAATTCACATAATTTATTAATTTAAATGCTCTATTGTAATGGAATGAGTGATTATTATATGTTGAATGTTAATATTATATATCATTGCAAATATTACAAGTTTTATCAAAATTCATATTTAAAAAATAATTTTGTTTTGTGTAAAAGTCATCTTCAAGATACTGTAAGTTCTCCAAAAATTTTCTATCTCACCGGGAAGGCTAAGGTTTTATCCGAGATGAGGAATTAATTTTACCCGAAAATCAACTTTTACCGAAAGCGTATAATGAAGATGACTAGAGAGCTTTCGATGAAATGTAATCAACAGATCAATTTGCTTCAATTTGAAGTTTTGAACTGAGCTCAATCAACGATTGTTAAAATGTTCATAATATTTCAGAATATTCCCATTCCAGGTCAGACGGGGATTCGAGAAGATAGATTGAAACTTGTATTTGGAGGCGAAAACGGGAATAAAACTTCGATTCAGACCGTCGAGCTCTGATTCTCTATGAATTATGCGCATATTGAAGCTGTACACTCGTCCATGACAATGTTCTTATATTAATTGCGTAGAGATTGAAATTTTCATGTTTTGATCCGCCTTCAATCGATGAATGTCAATTGTTTACAACATTCTGTTTTTTTTTACAATTTTTTCCCCTTTTCGCCGCGCGTAATTCTCGCTGGGATAACGGTGCATGGGTGTGATTGTCACACGGCTCGAATGCTGTTTCGCTGGTGTCCTTGGTGGTTATGCTGCTGCACTAACTGCGCCCACGCCCGTTAGATCAATCTTCCTCATGAACGAGCATTATTTATAGCCAAGTACCCACGTGCATGTGTTTACTAACGTTTTCATGTGTTGCGCGATGTCTTATACTTTCAGATCCATGAGGGAACGAGTAATCGGGCATTTATGTCAAAATCGAAAAGAGATAAATTTATCAACACTAATAACTAATAACGTCAGCTAGAAATCAAGAAGTTCATATTTCTAAATTTCGACTTTTCACTTTGCAATAATGAAAGATGAATAAAGAATAATTCTCCGGTCAACTTTTGAAACTGGAGATCGACTCGCAATCATTGTAATCCCATATTAGCCCTCATTTTTTAGATATATATACTTGTTTGGTCTTTGATTTTCGATATAACTAATGAAAACGATCGCATTCACTCGAAGAACATCAGTGGATGAAATCGAAACTGGTAACGGGAAATGATGGCAGATCGCTCGCCGACAGGGAAGACGACGATTTCTCCGGGCCCCAAGCATGAATTTTGCGATTTAATGATCAATGGGGAATTAACGATATATAGCAATCATTTTACAATGGAATGCCGTATCAATCGCCAATAATATGCCGTTTGACATTCTGGTCTTTACTGGAGTCTCCCGAGACCTTGTCCCTCGGTGTTGCACGTGCAGTCGACAAAAATTACCTAAGTAGCTTCACGATATTCCTATAAATAACAGAATTTTTTTTATTGATTACAGCAATGCTGTAAATACTGCTTATAATGCCTATACACGGAGAATTAAATAATAAAGACAGTAATAAAGACAGTAGCGCCACCAGCTTTCCGCCGTGCTACGCACGGCGGCAATCTGCGGCACTACCGCCTCTGGTTACTTACTCTCCTAGGAGAATAAATTTACT
>JAPYZN010004094.1:0-11799 GCA_030522865.1 Psyttalia lounsburyi | reverse complement strand
GTACTTGGATGGGTGACCGCTTAGGAACATCTCGCTCGCACAAAAATTATGGGCGGTAGGCACGGTGTGGCGGCTTAGTGTATTCATCTAGTCAGTGTGACAGATGAATACATTAGGGTACTGCACAATCTGTCGGCTGTGCGACTGGGGTTTTACATGGTTTCCCGTGCAGTCCTAGCTCGAATGGGGCACAGCTAAGTGTAAGACGGCCACGATACCGCAGATAAAAAAGGAGAAGAAAAGTGGGAGGGAGAGGCAGGCTATAGAAGAGGTTTCAAATCGAGAAAATACTTCGATAAAACCAAGGAAATTAGAGGTTTCAAATCGAGAAAATACTTCGATAAAACCAAGGAAATTACAAAAAAAATAAATAATTGAAACTTAAGGTGCAAAAAAAACTAGCTTTGCTTATAAATATGAATAATTCTTCTGGATTATTAAAAATCTTTTTAAAAACATCTGCAAACCTGCTCAGAGCCCATTCCCCGTAAATTAACATCGCCAATTTGTAGAATGTGGTCGCCACTTTGGAGCCTATTGTCACGATCAGCCACACCACCTGGGAGAATTGTCTTGACAACGACTCCGGTGCTCCTGCCACCGATGATACCAAAACCAAGGCCACTGCCATCGTTAATCAGGTTTATCACTTCTACTTGGGCCCACTCTGTGTTCAAAACCATGTCAGAGCCAGTTTTGGAGGTGTCACTGACAGCTGAGGGACTTCGCTCGATGGGAAGAGACTCGAGAGCCGGCACCTGGGGATGGGATAATTGGTTCGATTTGGATGATTGTACGGTTGAGGTTGTCGACCAGTCTTTCTCGGGCTGGTAGTCCTTCTGGTCTGGCTCGCTGGCGACGAGGGTTGGGGTCGACGCTTCCGACGCTGCATGCGGTGCCACGGGATCTATTTTTTTAAGCGACAAGAGGAGAAGTCATTTTTCTGATTATCATACAGTTGACTTTATCTTTTAATCAGTCAATTATTTCTCAATCTTCATTTTACGGATTTTTTCTTTTTAAGTGGAGTTTTTAAAGGTTTAAAGTATTTCTGTAATTTTTATTTATTATTCCAGGGATGGAATTATAAAATCACTGCAAAATGTCGGATAAATACTTTGAGAAAGAGAAAAAAGACTGGACTAAGAATAGCGATCTCCAGTTTACTCTCACCTTGATTACTTCTAGCAACAACTAATTCGACGATTCCCCGGGCCTTTTGGAGAATTGAAATTGCCTGCTCGTGCGATATATTTGAGTCCAGCGGCTGTCCATCGATCGCCAGTATTTGATCACCCTCTACCAGGCGACCGTCACTGCAATTTCACAAAGAGAGGAATTTAAAAAAAAAAACCACTCACCAAAATAAAGTACCATTCCCTTGAAATGAAACCGCAAAAGTGGAATGTGGAACACACCTTCACCACTCGATTCACAACAGCAGAACATCTCCATCAATTATTTATTAAAATTTACGTTAAAATTGCTTTAAGACACAACACGAGTTTAAGATTATTAAAATTTTTGGCTGGAGATAGAAAAATTTATGAGTAGAAATTCGTTATTTTAGATTTCACTGAGCAATATTTTATATATTTTTTATAATGTGACCCATAGTTAAGGTACTACACTAGTGTCGTTATGACCCTCGTGGATCGATTGTTCGCCGTCACGGACGTATGGAAGGTGCATTAATATAACGTATCTTCCGACTGTAGAAAAAGTGCGGATGACCGATTTTGATGGGTGAATTGGTCGACTCCATGAAATAAATTTTATCTATTTTACTACGTTTTTTTTTTGTTCTTCCAATCTTGCACTGAACAGTTGCAGTGTTATGGAGGTACTGCGGCGGTGATGGGATACTCCTCGAGTCAGAGGGTGTGAGCATGCGTTGACGCGAGGGATCCGAGGTGACGTAGGGGAGTGAAAGAGAGAGACCCAGTTGTTTAACCCCGAGTGATAACACTCCCTTCACCAATCGACAGAGATTATCGATTTTAGTAGAATTTTTTTATTTTTATATATTATTAAATTGAGCTAACTAGGGGAGGAGGGAGTTAAATTGATTTTTTTTAAATGGTCGGCGGAGGATGCTAAAAGCCTCTTGATAAATATCCTCCAGCACTTTTTGTATTGTTCAAGCGTTTTTTTTTTAAAGCATGCAACAATGAATGGATGAGAAAAATTTATGAAGACTTAAAATTCTTCTTACCATCCGGCTATACCATTCGGCTGAATTTCCTGGAGAAAAATGCCAAGTTCTCCTTTATCGGTACTACGAAGACCAACAACACTAAAACCGAGGCTAGTGCCTTCTGGTTTATACAGCTAAAACACAAAAACAATCGTTAAAACAATTTGGAAAATGATTTCCTCTTGAATGTAAAAAATTACGAACCCAATAAAATTTGTAAAGGGATAATGAATTAAAAAAATATTTCTTTATTCACCTGAACAGTGACAATTTGCCTGCCCTTAGCAGCACCATCAATGACCTTTTGGAATTCCTTGGCATAAGTTGGAGTTGTAATGGGAGGAATGCCAATGACCTCAGAAGCAAGACTTGGACTAGTGACCTACAATTTTATCGTGAAAAAAATCTACATTATATTGTAAGAATTTATGAATCCCAGATTGCTACCCAATCGTCGAGAATTTTGTACCTGCGCCGATGTGTCCTCACTGCTGCTGTGGACCAGAGGAGCCACGGGGACCCTCTGGTCATCCTGTTCACTAGTGTCCTGATACAACTCTTGGTAAATGTTACCTTCGATTGGTTGAGTCGGAGTTGTCGGGACTGAGAGCTCCAGCTGACCGTTCAGATTAATATCAAAATCTCCAGGGAGAATGGAGGGATGCTGAGTTAGTTGGGTATTCAATTCACCCAGAGAGTCCTGGATTACGGCTATGTTTCGAAGCACTGGATCCTCCAGGAGGGATATCAATGACTCCAGGTCGGAGTTGGTGTGCATCTGGACTTTTGGATCGTCAGTGTCCTTTACTCGTTCGTAAATGTGCTCCAGTAAATGGAGAGCACTTGATATATCTAGGAAATTGTGAGAATGTTTATAAAATATTGGGGGGAAAGACGTGAAATTGAGAAGAAATTGTTTCTTGGAATCAATTCATAAACAATGAGTTAATTCTTCAGATTGTCCATTTGTAAGTCCTCTCCCTTATCCTGTTTTACTCTGATAAAGGAACAAGTTCACTTGGACAAAAAAAATTGTAAAAGTCTTGAGGAAATCCACAAACTTGGCTCCATGCCCAGAAAAGATGAAAATCAATGAAAATGGAATTGAAGATACCAAAATTTCGTCACGTCAGTCGATTAAAAAGATTCACTCCCCACTCTAAAATTGTAGGAATGGACTGGATTACCTTCAATACAACAAATAAACCAAAACAAAAATAAATGAGGGGAAATTTTTCAAAGAAATCTCGTCCAATATATTCGTCCACTCAATTACACTTCACGAAACTTCAAAAAAGATGTAAATCTCTCCTTACACACATGCTAATTGAAATTTCTTCATCAACTTGCCTTCATAATACACAAAACTGAAGGATAAAAATTTAATTACCTGCATTTAAAGGCATGATGCTGAATGACCTTTACGTGCAATCGAATGTATGTCCTGAGACCCTGAAAATGCACGTAAATACTTCGCTTAATGAATCCACAAAAACGCTTTAAGGTTATGAGTTCAAGGACCAGTTGGTCGTCTACTACACAGGAAGAAAATAATATTCAAAAGACTAAATAACAATGATGAGAAAGAATTGATAGAGACTTTATCTACTTACGCTAATTATATACACTTATTTTTACCCCAAGTGAAGGTGAAAAATTCCAGGGAATTCACGTCTACATTTGTCCAGTTTTCTGGAAATTATTGGGGCTTTTGAGGTCTTGTAGACGACCGTTTGACTCACGAGTGGTGGATTTACTATTGGTTTATTGTTTCACGACTGAAATTCACGAATTATTTGATATGTCAGTAGCAAAGTGGCAGGTTTACCGATTATCTCTGGTATGTAGCTGATTTACTGAGTGTTTGTGGTTGGAGAAGGAGAACTGTCATGTGTCATTTACCGGTTATTTTACACTCGCTGTGAGAGACGAATGGGAAGAGAGCGTATGGTGGACGGGGAGGAGCGATTGGTGGAGATTCAGGTCGACTGGGGAGTTTTAAAACGCGGCTTTAGGATCTGAGAAGGAATGGAGTAGCCAATGGGGGCTTTCAGATACTTCTGACGGGGTTTCATTCGAAACGTGGGAGGGGAAAAATCATTGCAAACAACATGTGGAATAATTACGGTCTAATTAATTATGAGGGCGAGAGATGAATTTACTAACGCAATCAGGAAGGGATGGAGTAGCCTCACTCTAAAAAAATCAGATTTTTGTGGCCTCCACCATCTCCTCAGTGCCCTATTGTCTTGGAATTTTGACCAGATGTCCTAGATTCTAAAATCATCATCCTGACCAGTAGGAACGGCACCACAGGATTTGGAAAAAATGGCTCAGGTTTAAAGGGCTCCTGGAGGAATGCAAATCGCCCCCGGAATTGAATGCAATTGGATTAGGACCGCTAGCTCCGATAATTTCCCGAAGAAACGAACCAAAACAGAGGAAACAAGGTAAAACGAAGATATTCCCATCTGACAAAGACAATCACCCTAAATACTTTAACTCAAACGATCTCGTATCGCAATTGTTGCGAGTGTCCATTCCGGTGGAGGGCATCGAGTCACCGAGACACTGTCGTGTAATCTGTGGGAGAGGAAGGGAGTCAGCCAAGCATATCCGAAAGGAAAGGAAGTTACATGAACCCCAGTTCCGCTTATTCTCCAGGCGTTTGTGTACACCTTTTTTTTTGTTTGAAAGCATTTCGAGTAACGAATCTGTTGCCTTGACCATGACAAAAAACATCGGTAAAAAGGGTTTGGACTTTCTAATGAGTTTCGGTTTTTTAATTGAGTATTGGCTATTTCCTACGTAAATAATTACAAAAAAGTTTATCGCGTTTATCTCAAGGCTCCAGTTCCGCAGGTTTCCTCTTTGTTTTATTGATCATTTTATGATGGAGGAAAATTTCGGATGAAAACGTCTGAAGTAATCGTCTGAGTCAAAATGTGTTGGACTCCAGAATTTTCCCTGAGGTACAAAATTCACTCTTCCCAAGTTTTTATATTAATATTAATTAATATAATATGAATGTTAATAATAATGTATAATATATTAGTATTAATATCAATATTATTATATTCTTTAATATTTCCAGATTTTAGGAATGGTCGTTGGTTTATTACTGTGGGGATTGATGATTTTGTAGAAGGGAAAGGGAGGAAGATCCTCGGGGGACTTTCTCTGTCGGGTTTTCCCAAAATTAGACCTAGTGTCCAGAGAGCGTCAAGATTGGAAAAACCAAGGGTTGGAGTAGTGGAGGAAGTTCTATTGCTCTCTTGAGTTGACCTGGACCTCACTGGCAAACGTACTTTTGGTTAGTTAGTAGCGAGCATCCATTGAGCGAAGCACCTCTTCACTGTGCAGAGTCAGCCTAAACTTCGAATCATAATTCTCAGTATTCCAAAATACGTCAAGTGTTTTCTTTATTTTTATCTCCATAATCTAATACCGTCAATGTCCCCATTAGTGCCACCAACAGCCGTTGCGAGTCTTTCCGAAGGATCCAATGTCTAAATTTTTATAACCACTTGTAAATTTAACTTACTCAGTCACTTTACAGTATTTTTGAACATTTAGGAGTTTCATTGCTTGAAATAAGTGGCTAAAGCAATTAATTCTAATTAATTAAATAGATAAATTTTGCTTTGCCTCAGTTTCTGTCACTTGCAAAACGCCATGGTCTAGTTAATGCCACCCTTCGAGGCCAGTTAATGTCACCTGTAAAGATCAAATTTATCAGGACATCACCGGATAATAAGTCAGAATATTATCGAGTAACCATTAGAATTGGGAATAAACAGAAAAGTAACGTTGTTTGTGAAATACGTGCGGCAGAAACCGGAGCATGGCCAATAGGGGCTGTTCTAGTAAGTGCCACCCCGTCGGTCTCCCGTAGACACTTTATCATTTATTTAAAAATACTTCTAATTATCCCATTACGATTATTGTTACCCTGAATTGCAGTATATAAAGTACTGTTGACACTTAGACTATTTGTTTACACTTCTTCATAAATTCCTCAGTAATACTCATTAAAAACGGCTCCAGGTGGCAGAGACGGGAACAGTGGTACTGACGGGGGCGTGAATTGAGCCAGAAATACAGAGAAATAAATTTCAATTTAACCCGATGAGGTTTCCTTTTTTTTCCATTTTTTTACGCGAAAGTACGAGATGAGGATGCTTCTGTGAAATAACTATTGATCCTCCAGTTTGAAACCTCCTCTCTCAATTAGAAAAAAAAATAAAATAGAATATGAAGAATGGAGGACTGCATAAGGTTTGTTTGTAGTGGATGGGGCAGGGAGCGAGGCAACGGGGTGCTTTCATTTCCTCGGTGACTTCCGGCAACCGCGGCGCTTCCGCCATATCAGGGTTGAAGCTGCTGACGGGGCTTTCAACTCCGTATAGTAGCCGTTGGGAGTCTCGGGGTATTCCTGTGCTACCGTGTTCCGGTTCCGTTTCCACCGGTTCTGTACGGATTGTTACGTACTCCACCCACACCCCGTTTCCATACCTTAACATCCCTTCCGCTTTTCTCAACTCACTTCTAGTCTGCATGGTCTCCTTCGTCTTCCGTTTGCCGTTACTTTCTTCCTATTTGACTTGACAAACGGTTTTATTGCTTATTTGGACTGAAATCATTTTTTATCTACAAAATACTGAAGGTATTGATTTCGTCCAGGTATTGCGTCTGATTTGAACAGGCCGAAGTGAATTTTTTTTCAATTAAACAAAAAAACTACGATTTTTTCCCCTCCCATTGATAAATTGTTATTTGATTCGAATGAGCCATTTTTCAGGGTGCGCGGGAGTTCTATATTTTTATCCGTCCCGACTCCCGATAACGTCAGTTCGCTTTCATTAACATCGATCGATTTCCAAGCAATTCAATGAATAAATAAACTTCAATACCAACCGGTCGACACAGCCTGGGTATTTTTGTCATCACGTCGACATCGACTCCTGTTCAGATATCCCTATACCAGGCAAAAAAAATAATCAACTCCTCCCTGAGCAGGCTGAGGCCCACTTCTCATACACTTCCTGCATGCCGGGCGTATAAACAATTGTGCAGCCCAAAATGACCAAAAAGGTTGAGTGTACTTCGAAAACTATTTTAAGGGCCGGGTGTAATAATTTATCACCTCGAAATCTCCGTCACTCATTACACGTAAAATACTGATCAAATCGTGCGCAGACATAATTCCCGACTTGCAGAAATCATGCACGGACGTCGGAAATTGGGTTTGCTTATGATTTGATCATTATTTTTCTTGTAATTAGTCACGGGGGTGTCGAGGTTACGAACTATTACACCCGGGCGTCAATGCAGCCGACCACTTGGTACCAGGACTCGAAACTTTCACGCTCCGAAATTGTCACCTTCAATCGCATTCGTAGTAACCACTACCACCTGAACTACTCGCTTGCCCTGGTCAATATGGTTGATGATTCTTCGTACTGGCCCTGCCGAGGCGTTGAGGAGGACATCTCTCATGCTCTCTGGCAGTGTCCAAAGTGGAATAGTCAACGACAAATTTTGGTTACCAAGCTAAGCCCTCGGGGATACCGAGGACCTTACACAACCACTATTATTATTATTTTATTTTCCATGTAAACCCTTTCGGGTTTTTACATTTTGTTCCCTTCCTTATCCCCTTTTCTTGAACAACTCGGAGAGACAAATTCAGTAAAAATTACGTGTCAGTTTCGTAATCTGCGAGTCAAAACAATATTCCGTAAAAATTCCGGAACAGTGACGTACTTTTTTATAGAACTTTTCGTACTTTCTCCTGGGCTTGTTCTGGGCTCGGTCTTTTTGTGGAAAACATCTACCGATCTTGATGCGCAGGAAAACATGAGGAAAATATTCGATTAATTTTGGAGGGTGAGGGGTATTCGACGGATTATTTCCGGTAATCAATCACTGGATCGAATCCTTCCCAAGCCGACTCATTTTCACTTTCCTCATGTCTTTTTTCCGCAGAATACTATTTGACAGTTTTTTTTTCATCTGTTTAATCAGGCCTTTTTATACTAGTTAGAATCTCACTAATGTAACCGGTGGGAAGCGAACCCGGGTCTGCTATTTGACAGTTATCGGGTTAAAGAAGCAATTGCCGAACTGGAGTTAAATCATCAAAAGCAACCGAGAGATTATCAAAAGCTAGAGGTAAATAACCGCCGATATTTCACTGCCCGCCAAATTACAAGACCAGCTCAAACTTTTCCCCTCAATTCCCCAATTGCGATCTGCGAGTTCCGCAATTTTACCTAAAAATTTCTCTCCCCGTCTAGATAACCCCCTGCCCCAGCCCAGAGTAATTAATGAATTTAATGCGCCGATTTCCCCAATAAACATTCCAATGGAAATGAACTCCAATAACGAGAATTGAGATATTACCCTTCACTCCTAATTGGAAAATTTCACACGAAAAATTTTGAAACATCCATAATTTTCCAAAAGGTCGCGATGCAAATCTCCAATGCGAACAATGAGTGATGCTGATCGGCGGCAGGGGGGGGGTCTGTGTGCCCCCGGCGGGTGGGGGTTGCTCGGGCGGGGGAGGGGGGGGGGGGGGGGGGGGGGGGGGGGGGGGGGGGGGGGGGGACGAGAGAGGGGTTAGTGAAAAGTGCAAAGAGAAAGGGCGCAGGAGGATCGTAGACCTGCATCGGATTACAACATCGGATTGCACGTTGCGGCATGTATAAATCGCCCGTTACGCCATTCCGATGCGGTGCCGAGAATGAGAAGAGAAGAGAAGAGAATTCTCTCACTCTCCCCCTCTATCGTAGTCCGGGGGGGGGGCTCTTTCCTGGGGCCTCCTTCGGCGGGATTCAGGACAGGTTGCGCCGTTCTTGAGGAATGTCACGCGTAACTCTGATACCGAAGCCCCAGCAGTTTTGTTTACGTGTATGAGTGAGGATAGGGGCCTAAGGAACAAGGGGAGACGACACTTCGCCACCATCCGGGATAGGATGATCGTTCACAACATTTGTCTCTCCTTCCACTCTCCGCGGCCTTTATTTTTCTCCCCCTGATTTTTTAAAGCCGCACCTTACCTCACTCTCGCGGTTTAATCATACTCGCAACCTGTGCGGACCGGGGGGGGAGCCTACGTCTGGGAGAATGAGATGTTATAGATGGATAGATATACTTTATTGTTTAGAAGTTTAAACAAAGAAATTTACAGTAAAGGATAAAATAAACAAGAAAAAGAAAAGAAAATAAAATAAAGTAGGAAAATAACGAAATAGTCAATGAGGCAGAGTAGGTACAGAAAATAAGCACAACGCAGAGAAAGCAGGACTAAGATACAGGAGTATGTCAACTCCGATCCTCTGAAGCCAGCAGCCAGGACCTGATCTGACGCCGGAAAGCAGCAGATGAAGGCAGGCAATGTTGATCGAGTCTATGATGTCAGGAGGACTAGAGGCACTAAAATTCTCATCGTCTCAGCGATTTCAAGAATTCAAAAAGCCCAACCTCTCCCCCCACATCCCCCAAATCCTCAAGACTCATGACTGAAAGTTCCAGTCATCATCCCCGGAAAAAAAAATACCTCGAGAACGAGGTTAGTACAGATGAAAAATGATGTGGCAGGTGACGATCGAATTGCGATGTCACTGGGTTTTGGCTTCCTGGGAAAAAAAAAACGAGAAAATCCGAGCAAGTGAGAGAGACCGAGACGATGTAAAAAGTGATCCTCACCTACCTCAGGATCCACCACATCCTTTTCCAGGTCTGATCATCGGAGACGTTACGGACGACCACCATTACCACTACACCGGTAAGAGGCATCGAGGTGGAACTCATAAGCCCCCGACGATCCAAGACATAACAGGTAAAACAGGTTTGTGGGCGTCTCGCGCTACCTGTCCTGCTTTATCCCACTCTCCTCGCTCTTCATCTACATCATCAAACGTCTCTCTCCCCTTGGCGGGGTCCTTGGACACTTTGGGCTCTCTTTTGATTCCTGCGGAAGGCGTTCCGCGGCGGCAGGGGGGAGAGAAAAAAAAGTAAAGGTGGATGAAGAGAAATGGTTGCAAGAACCTGGCGGGGGAAGAATAAAAAATATCAAGAGTGAAGAAAAAAGAATAAGGGGACCGACGGGACAGACCGAACGGTCCACGATCCGATCTTTTAGTGGATATATTTATGTAGTGGTGGGTAATGTATGTGAGGAAAGAATGCAATGCGGATCTAAGCGTGGAAGAAAGGAATGAAAAAATATTATGTGGGGAGAAAGAAAAGTGAAACGAAGACGAAGAAATACCGGACGATAATCCGAGGATGCGGGGCGGGGGCCGTTTTTCTGGTGATTTTTTGGAATTTATGGGGGTGGATTATTTTTTATCTCGATGGGTTTGTCTTTATCGGAAGCTCATCTCAAATTTTCTGAGAGTTAATTTTTTTGAGGACTGCCGCTGGCCCTGTCAGCTGCAACTCATCAGACTCAGTAAACAATTTTTTTAAAGTCATTTTATTGTGAATGATTTGGACTGGATTTTATTCAATTCGAGTGCGTCATTCCTCCGGGTGCTGCTGGAGACAATTAGACGACTCGGAGTGCTTCCAGTGGCTCAACTCGAGGCTATTTTCATTCTTAATGATTGACCTACTAAATAATAAACACCATCTGACCCGTAATTTTCGGTCGTAATGATCTCTTTATCTCGGGCCTTTAAATCGATCCCAACTTGACTGAGTGGAGACCCAAGAGACGGGGATAAATCATCGAAACCCTTGAGACTCCGTCAACGTTTCATTTCAATTTAAAACGACTGGCGGAGTGAATGAGAGAAAGAGAATAAATAAGTAAGTAAAAAAAATGACGCCTCGGAACATTTGAATCCATTGCGCCACGCAAATTGAAAAGGTCAAACGAGCGTGGAACGATAGCGCTCGCCCGCATCGCCTGCAAGATTGGTAACAATTTCCGTAAGACAGATAGCCGATGAGAAATATCATAAATGCCGCACGTGACGGCGCGAAGATTGTAAAATCACTTGCATATGTCATTTGAGAGAAACAAATTGGAAAATTTATTGGTAGGTCGAGGAAAAATAGAAATTAAACGTTTCCACTGGAAGACCTCTCGCCATCTCGAAAGCTTAAACCCCGACTTTGCAAAACCCGCCCTTTAAAAAACCAAAACAATTATCAAATCAATCCAAAAAAAATCCAATCACTTTCCCATTGTCCCCAGGCAATTTCAAATCTCGCGGAATGCTTGAAGTTTCATTACGAGGTTGTGACGTCATGCCTGGAAAATAGCTTTCTAAAATGACAGATTTGGGCTGGGTAATTACAAATGGCAATAAAAAAAAATAATCTCCCCGCAATTTTCCCACTCCCCAATCCGAAAACCCACCACCGGCGACCCCTATAAATACCCTCCGACTCCAAGAATCCCCGAATTCCTAAAAAAATCCGGAACCCACCCGCTCCCACCCCCCGCGACGCGAGGAAGCTACGAGGAAGTCTTCGCCGGCAGTCGTCCGCTCCCATTCCCCTCCCACACTCCGGCTACCACTCGGCAGTCCTCGGTGCTAAACCCCCCCCCCCCCCCCCCCCCCCCCCCCCCCCCCCTTTCCCCC
>JAPYZN010004086.1:0-13507 GCA_030522865.1 Psyttalia lounsburyi | reverse complement strand
AAAAAAAAAGCCCAGTGTACAGGGGTTGGAGGGTCGGTGGGCCAAGGGGGAGTTGGCGGCTTAAGGCCACCAGGCCACGCGTATAAAAGCGAAGTCTCGAGTCATAACTCAGAACGGGTGGCTCTAGAGGGGTCTCTGTACACCAGTAAAGCACAAACTATTCTCCCACCACTACGTATCATACATACCCAACTTTTATTCAACTACATACCTCATGGCACTACACTCATCTTCCAACTCTGTCACTTTCTCACGCAATGTGTCTGTGCGACATATACTCCTCGGTAGTATGGGTATATATATACCTAGTTGTACGTTTATATGTGGCGGTAGAAATGGTACGAGCCCACTCTTCTCGTAAAAATACCAAGTCTGAGTATGAAGACGACTCTCGGTGCTAGTGGAGGAAAGAGAAAAAAAAAGGATGATAGTGACTGCCAAGAGGCACACAATTGCACACACTCTTCCAACGCACACACGCACATTATTACTGAGTATGTACTGGGAGAAAATAACACTTGAGGTGGATTTTACTTACGAGCGATCTGGAGCTCCGGAATTTTTCCACAAAATACAATGTGTAGAAACCGAAAATAAAGATTTTAAAAGCGGGCCCGATGAAGTATCAGTTGGAGAGGTATTATTTTCCGTTCCAAAAATTTTAATAATACAATTCTGTTTTGTTTTTTAAAGAATAATGCTACGGCGTATTTTTTTTCTCGACACACTTACGAAAGAAAAGCTGGTGAGTGTATATATGCATCCTCTCGCAAGCCCTCATAACCCTCGGTACTTTTAGTCTCGAAGCCCAGAAAACCAAGAGAGGGAGCGAGCAAGAGGGGAGTAATTCGTTTTGCGCCCTCCCAAGGTGTTAATATCGCTACAACACTTCTCTTTTTTTTTCATCTCACTTTCCCAACCTACTCCCACAGACTGCCACCCTCCCTTCACCCTCTCACTTTTTAGTCTCTTATCGAAAGTGAGTGGAAAGTCTCAACAGAAGCCTGCCAGGAGGGGGAGGACTGTTTATCAACTTTCCAACCCCTGCACTACTTCATTGCATGTGTCCCCCGACCCCCTGAGTCCGCTCTCGTTCCTCTTGCACTCTTTATGTACTTTCGTGTAGGCAATTTTTCGTGGGGGATGTACCTTGTTTATTTGGGTTTGTATATCGATTCTAAAATGGCACCAGAAACGCTATTGGCTCTTTGTGTAATGGACGAAAGTATCTCGTAATACCGAAATAGAATTACTTCCTGGAAATTTTAACAATTTCAGGTTATTATTTCTCGAACTTTTTCCTTTTTTATTGTGTATCTTTTTCAAGTCCTTATTAACACATTTCTAAGAGCACCATGGTGAACAAGCATATATTTCGTTGTAAAACAGACCACGAACAAGTGGGAAGAGTGAGGATCCCAAGGCTGAAAGGTCGCGGATATATTTTATAAAAATGAAATAACGGAACGATATATGTATAGGTGAGTGTCCCCTGTGTAAGGCTTAGTAGAGATCTTTTAGAGGTTTCTGGTAGGCAAGAGAGCATAAAATGCATGAAATATTGAGGGCCCATGTCCCCTGGGATGCTGGGGAGAGTACAGGGAGAAGAGACCACAGGGTGATGGCTCTCCAGTCATAACCTGTCGATATTATTATTTTATTGTCAGAATCCTCTTACATGGCTCTGCAATAGTACAAATGTATTTGTAGATATTCTTACGGTTGTGTTAGCTGCTGCATTACTGTTTAAAATTTGCCAGTATCTTGTTAAAAAAAGATTGACATTGTTTTTTCAAGCGAAACGATTTCGTAGAAATTCTTACAAAATAACTCATGTAATCCATGAATAAAAAAAAACATCTTAATTAGTCTGCGGCTCTTATCTCCAAAGTTAATGACAAAATAATATTCTGTCAAGTGCAGCAAAAATATCTCATCAATAATCGAGATAAAATCTCCGAGTATGCATAATTCGAACCAGCCCGGGAGTATGAAATGGTGGTGAGTTTGAAATGAATTCACGGTTTATGCTGAGGGAGTTATGAAACAGAAGCTAGACACCCGGTGACTCGTGGTTGAATTCATTCAATGTGGAAACAGTAATTCAGTGGGAAGTACGGTAGAACAAAATTATACCCCCCCTATCTCCTCGAAATAACGAAAACAAATTATTTTCAACCACGTTAGGAGCTCGATGAAGTGCAACTACGAGTTTGGGTAATCACTAGAAATAGTCAAGTTCCCAAACCTCACTCGGTTCACATTGCAGACACGTGGGATATTTCCTGGATGTGTTTGTACTTGCCTCTGGACAATATTTCAGACTGACAACTGTACATAAAGGGGATGGTGTGAAATCCAAAAAAAAGAAAAGCTAACAAAGAATACTTTTTCATTCGCTCCTCCCTCTTTCAATTTTTACCCTCTATTTTACTTGACTGTGTACCAACACAAACTCCAATTTTTTTTCTCCATAATTTATTAGCGCTAGAAATAACACCGAAGGCAATCGATAATTTTGGTTTATGTTTTTCGAAATGAATTTTTTTTTATAGAATTTTTCTCGTATTGCGTTACACGAGCAGGAAATATAAAAGCATGCAAGTGTGAAGGAAAAATAAAGAAAACAAAAATTGAGCGACGAAGGAGCAAGAAATGTGGGCAATATTTTTCTTTAACGTGTTTGAGCAAGCTGAAAGGTGATGATAGAAAGTAAAGTAAGCAAGGTCGATGTGAAGAGAGATGTACGATTTATACTTAGCAAGCATCGTATGAACAGACAATGTTTGAGGAATCGTTTTTTTTCCCTGTCTCCCCCCCTGCCCCCCCCCCCCCCCCCGGGGTGTTTCAAGCAATCGCTCGTTGAACTCGTACGCCCAACCCTCCCGCTCAACCGAAAACTCAATAGTAAGGAGCGAAGGATAGTTGCTTTTCTTTGGATACTCATGTGCAGAGGGCCGAGACTCGATCCATAACGCTTCTTGCTCGCAACTCCTCTGATGAGGCAAAAGTACTTCGCTTTCACCCCGGGGTTATCCATCAAACGAACACGATTCGACTTGCGGCCTCTCGTTGCTCATCTCAAAACTTGCGCGGCCCGATGGAAAACTCTTCACGTGGAACGAATGAAAAGAGAAAAGAAAATCAACGAAAAAAAAAAAGAAAAACAAATGAAAGAAGCGAAACGAAGGGAGAAGTTAGAAAAAAAGAGGAAAAATAGGGGAAAAATGTACACGAATAGAGAAACTCAGTGAGAGCGTATTGCCCGTATCGATGAATGAATATTCATATTTCCCTATCGGAAAGGCAATTCAAAAAAAGGGTAAAAATGAAAAAAAATGGGAAAGAAAGGAAATTCTCTCTTCGATATTAAGCCCTCGAAAACGTTCAACCTCCAAAAACCTACAACAGCATCGTTCTTTTCCATTTCCTCAATAGAACCAAAAATATATCAAGGAAATTGTTATTTTAATGCACCACAAATTTTTGACAAGCCAGGCTAGACGTCAGCAAATGGTGTACAAATGACGCATGAGAGTAGATAAAAAATGTAGGACAGAGTTACGACTTCCCTTCTCATTTGTCCTCGCCCTTGCCACGTCAAGCCTGACGGCTCCCACGAGGTGGACAGGGCTAACGTACACATTTACCCAAATTCCCGGTGCATGACGCACATATTCCTTCGTACATTATTCCCTCGAAAAAATTTTTCATTCTTTCCAGGATATTCCAATTCGCTTACAATCTCGTTTATACTCGTCTCCCTTCACTTCTCTCCCTTTTGCTTCGTTTGGTAGAGTACACACGTACATAAACCCTTGAATCCCTTACGGTATTCCCACATACGAGCCCAACTGCATATACTCCGTGTATACCTGCACCAACCACTCACCAATTTGACTTTCCAATTAACGCACCTGCTACCTCACCTGTGACCCAAACCATATCGCGTGCAAACGTTGAGCTAAACCATGTAAATGCCGGAAGCATCCCCACGATGAATGGAGAGTATACTTAGATTATACCAAAGAATACACCGTTTATTTTGATTTCTTCTCGTATTCATCTCTTTTCTTTCTCACTCCTTTACGACGAAAATTATTGAATTAATTTTCCATCGTGAAGATTTCTTACGGTGATAAGCCGATTGCAGAAGATTACTTGGGAATAGTGTTCACAAAATACGGGACAAGACTAGCATTTTGAATATCCATCTCGTATCGCAATGAGAAACTGAATTTACCTCAATAGTATTCCGAGCTAAATCATCTCCCTTCTTAGTCATTAACGGCGATTACAGCAATTTTACATTGAAAATATTGTATTACATATCGTTTTGATCACCCAAAGTGTCCTTCATCAAGGTATTTATTTATTATGGAAAACAAATATTCCGTGGCATATAAAAATTGATTTTCCTGAGTTGCAAATTTAGACTTCAGAATCTCAATTGAAGTTTAAAAGCCTCAAACTTGAATTTTCAGAGGTCTCAAAAAAAAACTAAACAGTTTTTAAAATAAAACCTTTTATTACTTCACAGCCCTAATTTTCATTGAGATATTTCATTTCTCGGGACACCTCTCTCATCTCATATCTGATCATAACTTAAAAATTATCGTCCACCAAATTTTCCCCAATGCGTTAAAATACAGGAAGATTCAAGATCCCATGATACAGCCATTAATTCTCAAATACTCTTCCCTGAATTTTAAGTTCACTCAATTGAAAATCATTTCATCAGGAGATGTTCAATAACTCATTTACACTCCCTTTGAGAAATAACATCATTATCACCCCTCCGACTTACCCAACCTCCAACAGTTGTACCGGGTAATAACTGAGTTACATCCTCCCGATAATTTCCGATAAGTGTCCCATGTGTTTTAACTGGAACAAACTGTGCCACCATATGCACCCGCTACATGTCAATGAAGACGATCGCACACAAGAGTCACAGTCGACCTCGTTACTAATAACTCCATCGTTAAAGTGCTCACTCCGCGTCCATAATTACCGTCCCAGAAAAAAAAATCAAGTTAACAATAACCAAATCAACGAAAAGCGGGGGAAAAAATCCACGTCCTTCAAAACAATAATTATATCTGGAAAATAAGTTACAATGTAGACTGGCCTTGCATTATCAACATTGAAAATAAAAAAAAATAACAACGGGGAGAGAACAAAACAAAAATGTAGGTGTAGCAACAATGCCACTGGATTTCCCAGGTGCGCATTAGTCTTTGTGTGATCACAATGCCGTGCATTTTCAGCAAGAATAAAAAAAAATACACGCGAATGAGGGAAAAAAAAGATTTGGAAAAAGGGACAGAGAGAGACCGAGGGAGGAGGGAAGGAGAAGGAGAGAGAGAAAGAAGAGCTTGCGTGTGTATCGTGTGTAAAGTTTCTGCAATTCAGCGTCACCGGAGTGTTGCTCTTTTTCATTCTCCATACCCAACTCCACCCTCCTCTCGCCCACTCACCCCTCCCACCACCACTTCATCCTCTTCCCTTTTGTCACAACAAAATCGTCGACTCGAAATTTCCATGGTTTTCGTGTACGCCATTATCGTTTTCGGCGGGTAACTCGTTATTAGCATCACGAGGCACGTAGACCAGTTATACGTGCTAGCCTTAAATATCCGGGGGATCCATTTCTGGAAATGTATACAGCCCTCTAACGCCCCCTGCCCATTCTCCTCCCACCCATTCCGTATCCCTCACGCTCGTGTATCCTATACTCCACTTTGGTCTGCGGCACAACTCGAGTGGCCATGTTCATGTCCTTTTGTTTTTGGCAAAACGGGTCAGAGAACATGTGGTTGGCCATCGATTATTCCCAATTATAATAACAAATGCAAATCAGGAGTAACGACTTGAGAGCCGGAGCAATAAAGTTTCCCCTGGCGCTCGTTTGCCGGCTAAATGTACCCAGTGTATACTCTATATTAGTCCTCCGAATGTCTACGCATATACACCCAATTCACATAAACACATTAGCAATGTTCATCTGACATAATAAGCATAATAAAAAAAATCTGTACAATTGGGCTGGCATCCATACAGTCAGGAATTCTTGACTGCAATTTTTGATAATTTCCACGATTTATCAGCTAAAATTCCACAAAATTTCGTAATTGAAAATTCGAAATTTATTTTTTTTTAAATTATTAAAATGGAAGCGCATAGTTTGCTTGAGAATAATAAGATAAGTTTCGCGCCCCCACACCAACACAGACCGATTTATAAAAAGTGAGGGGAGAGTTCTTAAGGGAGATGAAACATCGAGAAACCATGAAATTCCAACATTTGGTTTTCGGGAATAGCCTCTTCCCCTCGTTTCGCAAAACTAAAAATCCCTTCATATGTTTCGGAACAAGCAATGAACGGTCTCTAACAGATTGTCGATGTCAACGGGAAACTAAAAATATTATTTAACCACTTCGTGTATCAATTGCGGTCAGATCTCGGAATTGGACCGAGGGAAGGGGAATGAAAATGCGAAATTCATTGGCTGCGAGCAATATCAAGAGTATCAGTAGTGGTACATGTGTTCTCAAAAAAAAAAACTCAAAATGTGCATCGACTTCCTCACTGTGACATCCACAACGGCTCACCCTCTCCCTCCTCCCTCTCTTACTCTTCTCGTTGTGTACCCCTCTATCCACCCCCCAGTGTCGCTGTATAGTTTGAGACAGATACGTGGATCGCATATGTATCCATTTACCCATGTAAATGTTAGGTACATAGAGGAAAGGCGCGAGGGCGCTCACTCCAACGTATATTTGTCCTTGCTCGGTGGTATATATAGCTACTGGATATATATGCATGCTGTTAGGACCAGACGCAAGGCAAGAAGTCTTCCAGTAGTGACTCTACCAGCTATTTTACCATCCCTCCCCCTCCCTCCCATCCATGTTTCTGCTTTTGGGGTCTCCACTATCTTTAAGTCTCGAGTATGCAAATCGAATCGAGACCTTTTCCGGCTGCCTCCAATTTCTTCCCTCTCTCCTTTCGCCCTCCTCTTCTTTTTAGGCTTTACCCACTCGTCTTTTTTCTGCTGATCCTTCTTTTTCTCTTGTTTATAATTCAATTGGGAGTCGATTTTCACATGCAGAATAGCGAAAAATTAAAGTACTAACATGATTCAAAAAAAATTTACCATTTCGTCATATTCCCAGTAGTAACGAAATCCGATTCTGTGCCCAATTACAATTCAACGGATTGGAGTTTTTACAGAAATTGCCATTTACTTCTAAATCGACTTGTCCAACTATTCCGAAATCTATTCAACCGATTATAATCATTTCATTTTTTTTCAAAATATTCGGTCCAATTTCCAGTCAATCAATCAAAATATATCATCCAATTCATCGAAAATTTCTAAAAATTTCCGCGATGCTGTTATCACACTCATTTTCAAAGAAAAAAATGCTATCCACTTGAAATTTGGGATGAACTATCCAGTGGTTTTTTCCCCATTGATCTTCTTTTTCCTCATGCTTATAATTGAATTGGTAGAGCACCCGGTCGAGGGAAGGACTGTATATGGAAGCTAACGGATATTTGCGATGCATCAGACACACGTCCACCACTCCGCTGATGAATTACAGAGATGCTGAGGTGATAACCCGACTAACGGTTAATCTGACTCATCCAGTATACCGAAATTGACGTACGAGTTGTGTTACTACATGAAATTACGAAGATTGAGATCTTCAATGACTGTGATGCATTGTGAATGGCAAAGGGGGCAAGAGGAAAGGATAAAAGTAACCCGATGAGAAGAGTTTTTTTAGAAAGTTAAGAGGTGAGGCGATCTTGGCCAAGGTTGACATGAACTCGGTGCGTTGTTTCTGGGTTACATCTTACGTGCAAACTCTCGATTGCGGTGACGTAAGGCTCTTGGATGATATATCACGCGTTGACTCGGAGGATTTATGGGGTGGAGGGGGGACAGGAGACTTTTAAGAGCAAATATGTGCAAAGTATTTTTCCTCCATCAGTTTTTTTTTTACAATAGGACAGAGAGAAGGCGGAGAGAAAGAGGTTGAATTAATGAGCTCGAGTGAAAAAATTAATTGTAAAGGGCTCTTGAGTGTTCGCAGGCCGAGAGCTGTTTAAACAAACAATGGGCAGAGGCAGATGAAAAACAAAGAGTGTGGTCGAAACCACGAGGCGAATAACAAAGAATACAAATGAATTTTCGTGAGAGGGAGGGAGGGAGAACGAATTCAGAAAAATGAAAATAGAAAGGTTGGAGAAAGAATGGAGCATTGCCATCAACGATGCCTAGGAAATACTTGGATATATGGAGATAGGAAGAAAAAAATGGAATAAGACTGGCACCGGAACCGACGGCATTGTTTCATAAACATAATTTGCGCGGGGGTGGGTGGGGGGGGGGGCGGGGGGGGGGGGGGGGGGGGGGGGGGGGGGGGGGGGGGGGGGGGGGGGGGGGGGGGGGGGGGCAAAGAGAAGAATGGGGAAGACTCTCTTCGACGCTGGGGCATTTGAATATTTTTAATATGCACCGCACGAGGCTAACTAACTAACCTCGTATACTATATACCGACGCTCTTTTCCTGCTGTCCACAGACCCTTATAGTGCCTTTCCACTTCATTCTTGTTTATTTCTACAACGTATAATGGCATTTGTCGGTGTTCTTTTGGCGTGAGAATAGAGTAGAAAAAAATTATTCCATGGCAAAAGGAATATTTTTATTCAACAATTGGTCCTTTGAATTCAATTTCCATTTCGCTCGTCAGGAAATAATAGATTCTTAATCATGAAATAAATAAAATAAATATCAATCGATATTAGCATATCTAATGGAAATTATAAATGAAGACAGGATAAAAGGTAATTTCAAAAATAGAAATATTCATCCAAGTCTTTTGAATTTTGTCAAATTTATCGGCGGATTTGGGGTAATTTTTTCCCTTCAACACAAACGCTCAACTATAGAAATGAGAACAGATGACAAAGACGTATTCTCCTGGGTTCGTCGTTACTAGACAGGTGAGAAGCAGGCTAGAAAAATCGGTGGATAAAAATTTTCATAAGCGAAGCTACTTGATGGGCAAAACGTCAAGATGGCTTTATCGAAGAATCAAAAAAATTGCCTGAAGGAGGGTGGATAGCAGGTTTAAGGTGGAGTAGAGTGAGCGAAGGTTGTGAAGAAGGGGGTGGATGAATAATATTTTTTCTGTCTGGACTGAGAGGACAAGAGGGAATTCATTAAGGTATGAATAATGCGTCTACGATGCCAAGGACGGTAACGAGAAGAGAGGAGGGGGAGGGGGCGGTAGTGGCGGCAACTTCTCTCTTTCACTCTTTCTCCTGGATGCCATCGGGTGAATAGGCGCGCATGTGGATGCGCGAGGCTAAAATTAAAGTCAATTCGCCCCCCGACGACAGTAAGACGGAGTCTTAGCGTTCTTCTATGACATTCACGGTCGTCTTTGGATAGGGTTTAATATTTTCCTCTTGATAATAATTTCAAAGCCATTCTCCATTAATCTGCCAAGCGAAATTGACTCTTGTGACGTTGAAATTCGTCTAATGAAAATGAATTTACCCTCAGTAATAATATCCAGTTATAGCCATTGTCCAAACTTCCGGCACATCCTACAAACAGTATTCTTCACTCGAGAAAGGTGTACATCATCTGTTCCCTTATTTACGAGGGTTCGTTAAGATAAGACAGAATAACAAACATAAATAGAGTGAATATACATCATCGCCCTCAAGGGTTTCCTCCTCCTCAAAAATCCCCAAATACACAATAGTGTGTACAGAAACCTGAAATTCCATGGCGCGTGTTTGCCCCTGTGGCACAGGATCATTTACGTTTTCCATCGGGCCAGAACATTCAGTGGATGCAAGCCAGATGTCTCGGTATGCATTTGCCGAATGGCAGAGGACCCAAAGGGGCCGAGTCTCATCCCTCGAGAGAGTACTCCACTACTTTCCTGAAACAGCAGCAATAGCACACGCCAGATGGACGGTTTGTCTCCCACTAGAGTTTGAAATCATGAGTGAATTACGAGGGGCTAGAATATATTTTTTACGATCTCCACCAGCGCACTCATTCCCTTCTCCAGTCCCACCATAATTTGGCTCTACTGATCCGAGATAGAGAGAAAAAAAGAAAAAAAAATCGAAACTAACCGCTTGAAATATTGATCATACAAGAAAGGTTGTGTAGAAGTGAAATAGAATAAATAAATTTTCAAAAAAAAAACTTCACATTTGTTTTTTTATCTCCCTCCTGCACAAGGGCGTTTCGAGGCTTTTTAGCGTGCAGTCGTTACAAACTCCGAGGCAGGAAGGAAGTGCATTAGCACAACCACCCTCCGACGCTCATCTACTTCAACCCTCAACCTCACTTCTCTCCCTCCTCACTCCACCCACCTCTCATTCTCAAGTCACCCTCAATGTTTTTCCTATGCGGCGCGCGAAAATTATCTACGTAACTACCTCGTCATGCCTCTCGCAACCGTCCGACCGCACAAAGTTGGAAAATAAAGCATGTTAAATCTTACACTGATGGCAAGTAAAAATTGTAAAAAATCTGAAAAATTAGCAAAACCCAAGGAATTCATTACAAATTTTCCGGCCAACATTGGCGAGTGTTGCATTGAATTACAGTGCTCCAAGGATTGTCTATTGTCTGGTTGGAAGAATTATTTTATTATCGTCCACTGGGATAGATTCAGTGGTCGAACGAGAAAAAAAGAAGACAAAAGAGCAGTCAGAAAAACGAGGGAAGGAGGAAAGTATTGTAAAGCAGTGGAGAGTACGACCTCCAGTGGCTCCAGGATTTATTTCATCCCTTTATTTTTCTCCCCAAAACTGTTGGAAGAAAACGGCGCGAATTGAGAAGGCAAAAAAGTTGCCGAGTTATACGAGCATCCACGAGAATAAAATTCCACCGATGACAGATACATCGAGAAAGTTGAGAGGAATATTACAGGAGAGTGGAAAAATGAAATAAACTGACATTTTAAAAGTTAACCTACATTCTAGTTATACACTGAGGATAAAGGATGTAGCAAAATGTGTCCCTGGAGAAAGAAGAATTAGGCAATTTACGATATCGTGTGAACAGATCAACCATTGCGTCAATGGTACGCAGTTAGACCTTTCCGCTCATCGTTCATATTTGTCTTTCCACTTGACTCTCAACACTCAAAGTACCACAAAAAAAATGATGGAAATGATGCGGTGTGAACTGAAAAAAAAGAAATCCTTTGATCCCTCCTTTTAATTTCCGAATGGAGACAATATAGCGAAGCGGATATAAACGAGGTGGATATATTCACGCCGCGGAGAATTAAACCATGATATACGCTTCACCTAACGATCATCGGATACACACCACCCTGCGGGGGTGTACAGTGACTGCTGGCTATGCGCTTCAAATTAATTAATATGCTGCAAAAACCAATCAAATCTATTGAATCTCGAAATCTTCATATACCACTGCAATATGTCCTTTTACAATAAATAAAATTACTCTCTACTTTGAATATCATTTTTTTAAATAATTATCTTTGGCATTGTCATTGATAAAATCAGCGAACCTCAAGAACGTACGTGTGCTTGTATCTCTCCCTATACTCGTTTAAATCAGAGTCCTAATAATCAAAGACGACTGAAATGGCAGGTACAATTTTAGTTAATGAGTGGAATTCTATGGACCGAAAACTCGTAGGTCAGTAACAAAAATGTCATTCACATCAATTGGCGATACGACAGATTGAATTCTTAAGCCGCAAATGAGCTTCGAGGTAAGTGAACGAGCGTAGGGGCATGAGCTGTTCTCCTCGTTCGTAATGACTAATACAAATGTAGTCTGAAGATTTAATTTTCTGGCAACTAATTAAAAACACTCTGTCTTCGGACTCATTTCGATGGACGTATTGGACTAATGACGGATGCTATACTGAACTTAACGAACGTTGGGTCATTTACCTTACAAAAAACAAGAAAACAGAAATCAGTGCAAAGAAAAATGGAAAATCTTTTGAATGGTGATAAAAACTGCTGGAAAAAACTCGAAAAATTCAAAGTCTGCAGTCCCTTTCACAAGAGCATCGCATCACATCACGTGTATTTTGCATCGTAGCGAGAATGAACGTATTCCCTGCATATACAGTTGTACTGTGTAGAAAATAACAGGGAATGAGTCTGTGTTGAGTGCGCCACAACGAGCGAGATGGAGAGGACAGCGAACTGCAACGATACCAAGTGAGATGGAATACGAAACGAGGCCGCTCGTACGCTCGCCCATACCAAGGGTTACCCCCCCCCCCCCTTTCTCCGATCAATATCAGTTTTCCAAGTTGCACCGTTTCGATGCCAGCCAGCCGCAAAGGCTCGTCGTCCGCCTCCTCCTGCTCTCTCGCCACTAGACTTTGCCTCCTTTTCCTTCTTTCCTATCCCGTCGTCTAGCGTTTCCTCTTCCCTCCTCCCACTCACCATCCTTTACGGCCCTACTATTTCCATTACTTCTTTACAGAAACGTCAGAACCCGTCGCGCCGTATTATTTTTTTTTCCTGCTCGTCCAGCAAAATAACACAAAAAAAG
Organism: Psyttalia lounsburyi; assembly: GCA_030522865.1. NCBI lineage: Eukaryota > Metazoa > Arthropoda > Insecta > Hymenoptera > Braconidae > Psyttalia > Psyttalia lounsburyi. The sequence goes on along the minus strand of JAPYZN010004086.1, from coordinate 914 downwards.
AGGGATTTTTTTTTAACGTCATTGTATGATCGAACTCATATTTTCGTTACGCAGTACATAACGGACATTTTATTGAGTACGGAAGTGACGTAATAATCCGCTAGATTCTGTGGGAATGAGGTGACCTTGAAATTCTGACTGGAAATGAAGGAGTAAAAATGGAGGGGGAAAAAACAACAAAGAAGAATTTAATTATTCACATACCGATTCATAAATTTGTTTATTACTACTGATTCCACGTTGCGGTTACGCTGCATAACAACACGCCTCACACACTCATTACATTCATCAAAAATTATGTATTAAATGAGCTCCTTTTTTTGCTCACTGTTTTATCCACTCCATGGAATTGGGACTGAAATATCCATTACGATAAAAGTTTTCGGTAATGTGTTACTTCACCACCCTCTTTTTTAATACTGAATTTAATTTTAATTGTTAACCTGACTGAACCCGACTGTCAATATATATGTCCTTGAGTTGACCGAACACCTGTGTAGTGTAAAGAGTGGGGAGGAGAGTCTCGACTGGTGGTTCCTAGCTCGACAAATTTGAAACCTTTGGAAAACACATTGCGAAGAAGAATGATTTACGAAATAAAGTCCAAACCATATTGATTAACCACTTTTAGCGTTACCCAAGGCCACCACATGGACGTAGTGGTTGCAGGCCTCAAAGAAGAGCCTGTCACCACTAAACCAAAAATAAAATTGTAAAATTAGACTAACTTGGGTTGCCTAAAAAAGACGAAATTGTTTCCTCTGTTCTAACTATTTACCTCCTTCGTCCCTTCTGACGATAATAAATTAAATTTAAAGAATTATTCAAATGTGAATTTCCTCAAGAGAATCATGCAGTCTATCATGACTTTATCGCATGTAATTACTCTTGATTTTGGAAATTTTCACAAATTC